>JAJOOR010022849.1:0-17217 GCA_036250505.1 Solanum acaule | reverse complement strand
TTCTAAAAATATGCAGTTGTAACGTGTTAGATTCCATTTTTTGTGGAAAGAGAAATTTAATTACCTTTACGTAACCTTTTTATTTAATACTCTACGATTAAATAATAACTTAAATATGGTGATTAACGTTTGTGTGTGTTTGATTCCCTTTTTTTGTGAAAAATATTTTAAATTAGTTAAACTTTATTATTTAAAATTATCATCTAATAAATCCTTAAATTATAAACCCCTGTAAATTTCTTTCAAAATTGATCATTTAAATAATATTTAATATTTTAAGTTTTATATCAGATTTTTTCTTATTTACATTTTAAAATAAATATTTTTTTTTAGAAAATTAAAAAATTCAACCAATAATAACAATAACAACAACAACAACAACAACAATAATAATAATATAAAAACACATCACCTAAATAGGGCGTTTTAATATTCCTTTTTTAAAAATAAATAAATAAAGTAATTATCCAACTAAATAGGGAGTTTTTTAAAAATTAAAACTTCTCATTTTAGTCCTACTTATAAACAAATTGAAAATAAAATAAAATTAAAATTATTTAATTATTTTTCTAATAAAACATACTAACTAAACAATCTGTTTAGTTTACGTGAAAATTTCTTCTTTGTTTTATTTTCTTAAAATTATTTTTATTCTGACAATTAATATTTAATAATAATAATAATAATAATAATAAGAATAATAATAATAACAACAACAACAATTATAATAATAATATAAAAAACATCCACCTAAATAGGACGTTTTGATCGTTATTTTGAAAAAAAAAAGTAATTATCCAACTAAATCCAGTTTAAATATTTCCCATTACACTCCTACTTCTAAAAAAATTGAAAAACTTTTAAATTAAAATTATTTCTTTTAAAAAAACACACTAATTTTTGTTTAGTTTACGTTAGATAAATATCTTATTTGCTTTTATTTTCTTAAAATTAAAATTTTATTTTGACAATTAAAATTTTAAAATTCAAAAACTGAATGCTAAACAATTAAATAAGAAATATGAAGTTAAATTTTTTTAGATATCTCCATCATTATTTTAAAATTTTAAAATTGATTGTCAAAAAATTAAATAAGAAATATCTCTCTCTCTATATATAATAATTTCCAATTGAAAACACTTTTTTCTAACGTCTGAGAATGAAAAGATTTTTGGAGTTGATGGCTGATGTGATGTTTCTTTTTCTGACGCCACTCTTTTTGAAGACTTTTTGATCTTTCTTATTTTCAAAGGTAAATGTATTGTGTACATATAAGAAAGATTAAAAAAAAGACTTTGTATTTCCTTTATTTTTTGAAGAAAAAACTCTTCTTTCTTCTCTTCTCTTTACTTTTACAACTTTGTCTTCTTTACGTTGCGTTGCCGGAGTCGGAGCCGGAAACTGATTTTCTCTTCTTTCTTCTCTTCTTTGTACTTTTTCAAGCTTTGTCCTCTTTATGTCGCCGGAAACTGATTTTTTCTTCCCCAAATCTTTTCTCGGCTTCGGTCAAAGTGTCCGGATCGGATTGACCGAATCCGACACGCACCCCGCACCTGCGCCCGCACCAGTGTCGCGTCGAGACGGGTTCGCCTGCAAATATGAAGAGTCCGCGCAACATAGGAGGGCGGTACACTCACTGCACTCCACAAAAGGAAAACGAAGAACAAAATACAAGTAGGGATCAATACAAGGCAACATGTACTGAGTAGATATCATCGGCTGACTCAAAATAGAAACCAATATGTATAAAGTAATAATATGAAATGAACTATAACACTTAGCAGGTGGCAAACACAAACAACATGAACAATTGACAATAATAATGATGCAAGTATGCAATATAAGAACACACATGATGATTTGGGCACATTTTCTAGCTTCTTTATGGAGAAGTATATATCCCAGACTTTGAGGGACCATTAGGTCTAGTTCTATCATTCTTAAGGGTTATCTACAATCACAACTACTAATCTAGCATTTCGACAATGTTGTTAGAGGTTTTGTATGCTCGGGTGTATCGCTCGATGGGTGGTTACCTGATCATTTCCTTCTTTGGGTTAAATAAGTCTGATTCTCCCTTGATGAATACCTGATGTCTAAATAAAGCAACTAAAAATATAATTAAATACTTAATTTAAGGACTTCCAACGCATCCACAACATTACCCCCCTCTTACGTTGAAAGAGCTTGTCCTCAAGCTCGAATTTCACGGCAATCATCCAGAAAATACCCATTTAGAATCTTATCATATTTTACATTGGACTATTTGTTAACTATAGTTATTTAATTGATGACTAATATTAAATAATTAATATTTTGTTGATAATTAATGGGTCAAGTCTGAAATTTATTTAATACCTTATATCACTTGGCCTATGTTTATTAAAATAAGTTAATGGAGTTTGTTACTTTTTAGTTGGTTGAGCTACTTGCTTAGACGTCCTACTTGGTTGAGCTACTTGCTTAGATGTCCTAGTTACTTGAGCTACTTACTTGACGTCCTACTTGCCAAACAAGGGAGAGCCACGTGTTTAAGGAAAATTAATGACCTACTAGTCTAAGTGACTAGTAGGTGCATCACCTCTTAAGAACAAAGAGGCTAAAATTTAAAGAAGTCAAGTAGATGCATCACCTACTTAAGAATAAAGGGCAATAGGTTTATCACCTACTTAAAAGGTTATGGACCAATGATAAGGGACTAGATGTTGTCTAGGGTTAACCCAAGACCCATCTGCCCCAGCCCATTAAGGGCTATATAAACGTATAAGCAACTCTATGGTTTTGGACCCTTTATCTTTGGGGCATAAGACTGCCTTCTTAAGTAGGTGATGCAACTACTTGACTTATTTACATTTTGGACCTTTGTTCTTAAGTAGGCACCTACCAGTTACTTGCTTAGACTAGTAGGTCATAAATTTTCCTTAAGCGTGTGAGTCGCCCTTGTTTCAAGTAGCTCAAGTAACTAGGATGTCAAATAAGCAACTCAACCAAGTAGGATGTCCAAACAAGTACATTGTCTAAGCAAGTAGCTCAACCAAGTAGGCCGTTTGCGCAAGAAGGTGAAAATGGTACATTCCTGGTACATCTGTTTGAAGTGAGGGAAAGGCGAGTGAGATATAGTTCATTTTTTGTTCAGTTTCTCTGAGTATGAGAGCATTTCCTGATGGGAAAAGGTCCAAATATATCCAATACTTGTATTTATATTATATCCTTCCTCTATTTACCTTTCCGGTCAAAGGAGCCCCCACCATTATCTTTCGTCTGAAATGTGCCCCTCCACCTTGAAAGAGTTGGTCTAGCCACGTAGGGTATATTTGACCTTTTCAATTGTTCAGGGTATATTTGACTTCTTCAATTGTTCAGGGTATATTTGGTTTACCTGACTGACTGGCTCTATCGTGAAAAATGATAGAGCCATGCTGGACATCCATTAGAGGGAGGGAAAAATATGGGACGGAATCAGCGATTCAGGGCTTTCATGGACCGGAAAGGGAAGTAAACGCAGGCAAATGTAAGACAAACCGAATATTCAGTGATAAAGGGAGCACAGGATCTTCATATGGGATAAATAATATGTAAACTTTGATGTATAAAAGCCACAAATTTGTTTCGTCACCTCAGCAGTTTGTGGGCATGCTATTGTTATTTATAACCGAATAGGAATGCTTTTCCCATCTGCTTATATATTTTTATCTGCACGTTTTGGCTCGCATATTTGATGTTCTTGGTTGTACCTCCTATTCATGAGGGTTGAGATACTTGGAGTTCTATGATAATCCTGGAAAGCCAGTGAAGTTTCCTAGTCAATGTTTAATTGAAGATAACGTTGGATGTGGTAGTTCCTGGGTTTGATTTAGGTGTGCACACTTTTATTTTGGGATAAGGGTAGATTTGTGCACTCATAAAAAACAACACACATCTGAGGTGGGCTTAAATTATGCACATTGGAAGGCAAAGTTGCTTCTAACCCAACTTATGCATTTCAAGGCCATCACTTGGAACAAAAATGTCACCAGCATTAGTGCTTTGCTTTTAAAATTCCACAGGTCAAATGAGTGTGTTGGTTAATTCCTCTTTGATCATTTCATGCACCATCTTGGCGATCATTGGAGAGTCAAAAGCACTACTCCATTACTTATTATGTTCTAATTTTTCTACCAAACACTGAAAAACCTTCATATTTTATTTATTCCATTATGTTTGCATAGTAAAAGTACCTAACAATTTCATTTGATCCTTTTTTTTTTTTTTTTGCAGGAAGTGATTGATATGTCTGGGGGGTAAGTTCTTATGCATGGAGTTGAAGTTCCATTCTTTTAGGATCTCTTTTCTTACGTTGGACTTGTTCTTTCTCAGATGTGGTGCAAAATTCTCGATAGTCATCGTGACAGAACAATTTGAAGGCAAAAGATTGCTTGAGAGGCACAGAATGGTTAATGGTGCACTGGCCGAGGAGATGAAGGAAATCCACGCTCTCTCTATTACAAAAGCGCTCACTCCAGAGCAGTGGAAACAACAGCAGGAATCTGAAATGCCTCAAGCAGCTGCTTAAATTAATCATAATCTAATCATCTTTATCGACGAAATGCTTGAAGACTCAACCATATGGCAAATACTCCCCTATATCTAATGAGGGGCTAACTGTGTTATAGGTTAAGAAAACTGTCTTGTCTATCATGTTTTGATTGAACTTGCTGGATTTGAGACTGTATGATAAGTTGATAACTTCTAACTATTGAATAATGCAATAGCTCTGGGATTCAATCAATGGTTATTGCTTAGTTGACAAGTTTGTAACTATACGAGCCCGTTCAGCTTGTTATAAGCTCAGAACTTTGCTGCTCGTGTGTTTGCCTATAGTTTTCGAGCTTAGCCATTAAGTTCTTACGAGCCTTATACAAAGCAGCGCTCCATAAGTGTGATGAGAAGTAGGGGAATTGGTCTCTTTTCAGTATCAATCCTTATTTACTACGTACATCGTTTCGTTTGTAAATAGCTCAGTTGATAGAGCATTGAGCTATTAACCTAAGGTTCACGAGTTTTGATTGTTCTTGCCAGAAACATCCAGTGCCTTTTGTCTGATCAAATTTCAGCACAACGAAAATAATATGTGATGTTTTCATATTCATCCAAAAAGGTGGAAAATAATATGTGATTTTTACATATTCATCCAAAAAGGTGGAAGGAGGGAATTTCCGAACCATTTCTAATACGCATTTTTGAATCTTTTTCCATTTTTATATGAAGACAATAGTAGATAAGTCAATGCATGTATTAGTAAGAATCGAAGTGGATTAGAGTCGCCTTTGGTAGAAAAGTTCTTTACTCTCCCAAAGTAGAATTTCTCAGCATTAATTTGAATTAGTCGAGTGTCAAAGCAGGTATCGAACGCCACTTCAAATATAAGTTTGGCAAAAAAAAAAATTCTCAAATATTAGGTAACTACTATTGAAGAATCATGTTCATTAGAATTTCAAGAACAAAAACTTACTATCAACAAGACATTTAATCTTTGAATAAAATTCCTTTTCTTCCTTTTTTTTTGGTAGATTTGACAACAAATTCTACAAATTAACACAAATTTCTCCTCCAAAGAAGTGATGCTTGTATTATCATGTATAAGTCATTTTCATAATGCTTTTTGGCTCACTATTATTTTTTCAAACCAATTTATGTTTCAGAAAGGAAAAAAAAAAGGAAAAGAGGAATCATAAGAAACTGTTTATGTTACCTAAAATAGTGTAATCACAATATAGCCACAAATAATACTTTTAACTTTGATAGAATATAACACTATTTCAAAATCTTTGTTGAAAATAAGATTCATGGGGTTTTGGATTAGACAATTGGAGAGGTAATTATCACTTTTAATTATGTTTTTTTTGTTGGATTAATCTATTGGATTAGTCTGGTAAATCAATATTAAATTTTCTTTTCTTTCCTAGTAATTAAAACTCATACTACTTGGATCGAGTTTACTATGAAATCTCAAATAAACATGACATAGACACAGTTGATAACATCTTCACCATCTAGAGTAACGATGAGTTGAAGAGCACCATGTATTGATAAGTGTTGAGACTTGAGGCCCCGTATTGACTATCAATTTAGATAAGTTATGACTCCATCATAAAAAATAAAAAAAAACTGCACGAGCGAATTCTCTCTATACGACTCAAGTAGTGAAGGCTCTTTCCTTCGGGCATGATTAAGTGCTCTTCTTGATCAAGATATAGGTATAATTGGGCAATAAGGTGCTTGCTCAATATTTTTTTATTTTTCTTGGCTGCTAATAAGAAATACAAACTGTTAATTTACTTAAAATTTCAACACATAATTTAACATTCAACCAGTAAATGTTAACTTTTTAGAACCCTTAAACTTAATTTGCAGGGTCGATTCATTTGAACTCAATATTTTCGACGCAAAATATAAATTTATGTGTACAAATTATTAATATTGCAATAATGGTAGGTCCGAATTCGTAATTTTAAAACGATTTCAATGCTTAAGAACTTTAAAAATTGATCAAATCAATCTAGATTTGCCTCTACTAATTTGGTGGAAATTATCTTGCCCAAAAATTTCAAGACTTCAAAACTTTTCTTCAATGTACAAAATAAGGACAAGACTGATCATATTAGTCTAATCATAAATCATATTCTTATACACACCCAAATGTCATTGAATATAAACCTAAATTTATCCTACAAAATGAATTTGAGAAAATCTGTCTATCTATAAAGAGAGAAAAAAAAAAAAATTTCTTCTAGTTCTGGTTCATGGTCTAAATATTCTTGGTTCGTTTTGTCACTTAATTGTTATATGATATGTTGATATAGCTTGGTTCAAACATCGAATACGAATAAATATTTTCCTTGCTTGCAGTCTTGTTAACTCGCAGTTAGGAAGAATTTAATAATTGGACAAAGGGGATTAATATTCTACAAGGTAATCACACTTCTTAATTAATTAAATTAAGTTACACACATATAAATTATTATTGGGATGGTAATATATAATAATACGAGTAATTAAGTAACATCCTATGAAAATCCTTATAAATTTGAAGTAATTATAATTAGAAACATCTACTTATTTTTACATTCTAGGTCTAATTTGTTTTTCTTAATCTAACACATATCAACCATGCCAATTCACACTGAAAATCTCATAGCTCCTCTAGTCCCGAGCTTGGTAAATAAGGCCGTGGTAAATTCTTTTCTTCTGGCCTTGTTGTGATAGGGGGGAGTCACTCTTGCATTCTCTCTCTTGGGTAGGTCAGTCTCGCAAGTCCAATTACAAAGAAAAGAGAAGGTCGGCCCCGTCCCACGGGTTGGGTGCTTAGCTGAAGGTGGAAGTCCAAAGCTTAATAAGGCAGCTTTGTTGGCGAAGCCGAGGCAAGAGCAAGGGTTAGGTCTAATTTGTTTTTCTTAATCTAACACATATCAACCATGCCAATTCACACTGAAAATCTCATAAGAGCATCTCCAACCCACCTCTATTTTATTCTCCATTCTCTATATTTGGAGAGTAAAGTAGAGAATGGACATTCCAACCCAACTCTATATCACTCTCTATTCTTCATATTTAGAGAGGTGAATAGTAGTTCTCCAAATTTGGAGAACTACTATTCACACTCTCTATTTCACTTTTTGAATATTTTATTATTATTTCTATTACTTTCTAGTTAAAATATTATTTTACATATAATATTATTAATTAAATATCTAATATTCATAATTCTTTTTAAATGTAATATAATATTTTTAAAAATATATTATTTAATATATACACTACTTTCATCCCGAATTAATAGTATTTTAATTTTTTCTATTTTTCGTCAATAATATAATTTGATTTTATTATTAATTTTCACTATAAAGAATACACAAAATTAAAATGATAAGATTAAAATTTTTATTTAAAAATACAATAAATAATATGATAATTTAAATACAAGATAACAATACAATACATAACATAATAATTTAAATACAAGATAAAATACAATACATAACATAATAATTAATTCTCGATGAAACAAGAATCATGCCGAAAAGATGTTGAACGTGCATTCGGAGTTTTGCAATTATGTAGGACCGTCACGTTTTTGGAGAAAGGAAGTGCTACATGATATAATGATTACATGTATTATACTGCACAACATGATAATTGAGGATGAACATGACCTTAATGCACCATTTCAAGATGTCGTAGAGGCTCCAACTCCAACGATAGAAATGGTGGTAAATGAAAATCTCCGATTTGAACAATTTTTAGCTAGACATTAAAAAATTAAGGACAAAAACGTTCATTTTAAACTCCGTAATGCATTTATAGAGCATTTATAGGAGAAACGTAATAATTTCAAAAATTGAGTGTTTATGTAATGTTTATGTACTGTATTTCACTTTTATTTGAATTTATCCATTAATTTGTATATTATATAAGTAATATTTTCTTGCAATTTATGTTATTTAAAAATTTAGAATAAAATATAATTTTATATTAGATAAAAATATTGAAAAAATAAAATTTTATATCACATGAAAATTATATAAAGTAATTATTGGGAAAAAGAAACAAAGAATTTATATTATGAAATAAGAAGATAAGAATGAAATAGAAATAATAATATAATATTGAGGAGAGAGAAAAAAATTCTTTTTTAGAGAGTAAAATAGAAAATTGGATTGGAGTTGGTTATCTGAAAAAACAGAAAACTCTATATTTGGAAAGTAAAATAGAGTGTAGGGTTGGAGATGCAATTTGGGGCTCAAGGCCAAATCGAATCTCTGAATAAGGATGAAACTAAGTTTATCGAATGCTATTTGTGAAATTTCATAAATAATTATATATAAATTTGTTATGATTAAACTTTCATCACATTTATTTCTTTGTTCATCTAATATTGGTACATAATATATTTAACGGTTCAAGTACTTTTGTGGAACTCTTCAATGCACAACGCATATATGGGGATATGGACATGATTGACCATATTAGTCTAATCAAAAAACATTTTTTTTGAAGGAGATCGTCATATTCGTATAAGATAAACCTAAATTGATGGAGCACAATGAATTGAAAGGAGAACTCAAAAAAGATCGTCTATTCATGAAGTGAAAGAAAGTTTTCTTCGAATTTTACATGCTCTACAAAATAATAAAAAGACTTGTCAAGACTCGTATTATTTTTATATGATGAGACATTGTTGGTTCATGTTCATTGGCTTCAAATATTTTTATTCTTTGTATAAAAAGGAGATGGACAAATTGAAAATGCACCATATATTTACTTGTGTAGTTAACTCAATCGATAGAATTACTTTTGTACAAGAAGAATCAAATTCTAATGAACTTCTCTATACATCAACCATTTATTCAACAGACTCATTAGCATTAAGGTTCTCTTCATTTCTACACGATATAATAATATACTCAGTATAATTTTATAAGTCATGTAATCTAAAGTATGCATATATTTTACTACTATTTTGGAAAATAGAGAAGTTATCCATTAGATCCCCGACTAGAAAACATAATTAAACAAATCAAAAATAAAAAAATTATGACAAAATTCTATAAAAAACATTATACTATACGATGATAACTTCAATTGTAACAAGTTACAAGTTATGCTTTCAAGTTACGTGACCCCAAAATATCTAGTCAAAGAATCCTTTCCCTTTAATTTACTGTAGTATAGGCATATAGGTAAAGAAAATTTCTTGTTTAGGTCCAAAAAGCCTGTCATATCCAATATACGACTTATTAGAATTTTCATTATGGATAGAGATATTTGACATAGGCAGGGGCGGAGCTATACAGACATCTTTTGTTAAAAAATTACGATGTATATATAAGTTAAATTTTATATTTAAAGATTATATATTTAAAGTTGGATACCCTTGATAAGCATTATGTCTTTGACACGGTGGTAATAGGTGTCCATTTGAATCTATAATTTTTGGGTTCAAACCCTAGATAATACAATGTTTTTTTTTTTGTTTATTCATCAAGCTAAATCGGATTGACGTAAGAATATTCATTAGGGATAGAGATATTTGGCAAAGGCGTGACTTAAGATAACACAGTCTTTAAAAATCCATACCATTTGGATTAATTACAAAAAAATTCTTTTTCCTTCTCTATCTTAACATTCGGATACATCACTCCACCTTTATCAAATACATTACAATTTTATTTGTATACAATGTATTTGGTGCAAATGTTATTATTGATAATTACCCCAATTGTTTCACATCTAAATAAGTATGAATATGTTTTATAGCTATGTATCTAATGCATCACTGATATATATTTTGCTATGCATCGGGCGAAAAAAACAATGTATTCGCGAGTTCTGAAAATTCAGGATTATTGTAATTTGAGAACCTTTCATAAATTAATGTAATTAGCGTCCAAATTGTTGAGATTTCAGTACTTTATATAAAAAGAAATCCAACCACTCTTGATTTGATTTGATATTACTAGAAGGGAAAAAAAGTCAAACTGAACCCAAACCAAATCGAAATAATTTGATACAAATCCAACTTTTGAGGGGCTATTAAGGTAACTTCACATGCTTTTTAAGGGCCGATGAGTAGTTGACTATTTCTCATATATCTAAAATATCTTTCATCATTTTAACCCAAAAATTTCAAATTTTTCATCCTCTATCCCCTAAGGTAATTATTATGTTTCATTCCCACAAATTATTTTATTTGCCAACAAATTCATATGCACGTTTATTCCTTAGTTTATATCCTCCATGAAACTATTACTATTTTTTTTTAAACCTCCTTTTGATCAACCTTTTTCTATAGTAAATTTTTATTTTTTTGGTTTGGTTATATTATATAAAATAAAATATTAGTAATTATATGTAATGAAGTTATTTTACATTTATTATTTTCACTATGTCCAAATCATGAATGATTAAATTAATGGGTAAATAACATAAATTTCACTAATTTAGGAGCTAATTACCTCCCTTTCCATTAGTTTGTAAGTCGTATCTTGATTTGTTCGTTATTGTGTTCATAGATGACATTCTTACCACAATTTGCATCTCGAATACATGTTAACCATATACATATAACTAATTAACTGTATGTAAATTAGGAATGTACATAAATTACGGAGGAAGTCATGCGTATAACAACTTTGGAATACCTGCAGTATCACAAAATTCTAAAAAATTCAAAAAATCCAAATCCTTTCAAAAAAATTTAGTATGAGCAAACTTCACACTTCTTCTCCAGAATGTGAATTTTCGTGTATCTAATGTGTTTATTTTGTGTATCTGGTCTTTTATGTACATCATATGTACTTAATGATTAGATGCATCTAATCTATTTATTTTGTGTACATCATATGTACTTAATGATTAGATGTATCTAATCTTTGTCTGGTGGAGATTTGTCAATTACTTCGTGTTTTACTGCGTAGTAAATGGTTCCCCAATCCAAATTATTGTTGATGGAACCGTAATCGTATGCAAAATTAATTTATTTTATGTATAAAACTGACGTCAAAGTCGATGAACGCGAAGAAGGAACAATGCTTGAAGGAGAAATATAAACAGATTTCTCTAAGTATTACTAAAAATTAATTTAGCTTTTCTGGCCGATGAAATCAAAACTATGACCGTTAGAAGCTTTGAAGGTGTAGTAATGGAGGTGGATTTTGTAACATCTCGCAATTTGAAATAGCTAGGAAGAAGCTAAGAATTGGAAATAGTCATTTTTATAAATAATGAAAAATCTGGAAATTTGTTTAAGTTAGGAAAAGTGAGTTTTTGGTCAAATTCAAACGGCCATAACTCCTAACTCAGAATGATTTAGGTGTACATACAGATATGGTTGGAAATCTCTTGGAATAATCTTTCCAACGCCGCTGAGTTTGCGCAATTCCGAGTTCGTATGAGGGAGTTATGCCCTTTGGAAGTTGGGCTGTTCAAATAAGTAAATGTCCAATCCGAATTTTTGAAGGGTATTTCAGTCCTTTCTTTATCCAATTAATTTAATTCATTTAGTGAATTAGTTAAGGGTCAAATCAGAATGAGATCAGTTTAGTCAATTGGAAATTCACGCTAGGGCTTGGAGAAAAAGAGAAAAGAGGAGAAAGGAGAAGAAAAGCTCAGATTTCGCTAAGATCGTGTGATTTGGTGGTGGATTTCGCCAAGGAATTAATCTTACAAGGTATGTGAGTCTTTCATAGCATTGGGTTCATTCATCCACGCGCGTTTCATAGTATCAGAATCTAAAATGAATTTGAGATCAATAGTCGAGTTTAGGCGAATTGGGGCTGCAAAACGGAGAAGGAAAAGGTCGAGCGTGATCTGGCATGCAAGTCCGCGTCGCGGACTTGCTCCCCCAGTGACCAAAAAGATTCTCCGCGTCGCGGTTAAGACGCGGACTCCTCTGTCTCAAAATTTAATTTTGCGAGTAATTATTTAAAACACCTCTGCGTAGCGGACTTGTTCCAAGACGGTGATTTTGTGACTTTTCTCATGTTTAGCTATTTAAGATCATTCCTAAACATCATGTGATCCTTCCTATCACAAATCAAAATCCATGAATCCATAATTCAATTCAAGGACTAGTTAAGATCAAAGTCTAGAGAAGTTCTTAAAGTTTTCCAAAAGTCTTTTGCAAACATTTTAACTTTGTTTTAAGATTTAAGTTTTGAGTTCAGTGAAGAGTAAAGTTTGAAGTTCATTTCTTCAAAAGTATATGGGGACTATGTATTCCCAAAGGGTTTAAAATGTTTTCACATTTAAACAAGAAAGGAAACCTCGATTTCCAAAGAGCCTTCGGGCTAGTTTTCAGAAAAGAGTAATTGCTTTCTAAATGAAGCAAGAGGGGAAACTTTGATTTCCAAGATAGCCTTTGAGCTAAGTTTTTGAGCACTAATCTCAAATCAATATGTTTTAAACATAAAGAGCTGGTATCATATTTTGGGAGTAGTATTGAACACCGATATGGGGGAGCGTTCAGAGAACCCCCAGCCCCCATAAACCATGTAACCATCATGGGTAGAAAAGGGTCCTACTTTTTAGATGTACCCTTAGTGCTTTTTTAGCATAGACTAGTGGATCCACTTAGTAGTTCAGGTTCTACATCCTCGACAAGGTATAGAGAAACTCCTATTTGATTGTCGGTTAAAGAAACTCCACAACAGTATTTTATATTTTTATATACATCAGAAATATTTGTATTTTCATATACAAATAGAGTTCATATTGTATTTTTGCATACATACAAAGTTATTATTGTATTTCTAAATACACAGAGTTGACATCATGTTTTAAACAACATTTCTTTATGTTGCACTTGTTTTTAAACTGCTTTATATTGAAATGAGTTTAGTAAGTTGAGTTAAGTTATTCAGGAGTTAAATAAAGCCAAGGTAAGTATTTCTTTCAGATCCTTTTCAAGCTTAAGTTATGTTTAACATTCCAACTCGCATACTCGTACATTCAATGTATTGATGCCAGTTGGCCTGCATCTTATTATGATGCAGACGCAGGTAACCAGGATCAACATCCAGCCCATCGTTGATCCAGTTGAACTTCAGAGTTGTTGGTGAGCCTCTTTGCATTCCGGAGAATCCCCTTTTTTCATTACTTTATATTTTAGCTCATTAGGATGTCGTGGCCTGTCCCGACATCCATCTCAATTGTTTTGGAGACCTCATAGATAGTCAGTCAGATGTTAGTTCATTCGTCATCATTTTGTTATTGGCTTATGTTCAGATTTGAGATGCTATTTTAGTTAAGTTAAATGTTTATTTTTAAAATATTATGAGTTCAGTTTGAGACATGTTGAGTTATCTTGTATTTGGATTCTCTTTCTTATGTATAAGTCTTTCGCTGTGTAAGTAAGCCAGGCCAAGGGTTCGCTTGGGGCCATAAATGGTTCTCGAGTGCCAGTCTCGCCCAGGGTGTAGGCTCGGGGAGTGACAAACTTGGTATCAGAGCCTAGAGTTCAAGAGTCTTAGGGAGTCTATGAAGCCGTGTCTGTAGAGTCCTAGTTATCGGTGTAAAGCGTGTCACATCTATAATTAGGAGGCTACAATATTTAGGAAAAATTTCTCACTTCCTTCACACTCATTTCGTGCGCTAGAGTTGATCTTTAAAAAGTCTCCTTCTTATTCGTGCTTGCGCGTGTTTTCAGATAATCATGCCTCTACGAAGAGCAGTAAGAGGTCGTGCTACTAGGAGAAATGTTAAGGAACAAGGGGTACCTAATGCACTAGAAGTGCAACCCCAAGGAGAGGTCACCAATGTTGAATTCTGTGAAGCTATCTGGATGTTAAGTCAAGTTGTGACCCATTAAGATGGACAGAGAGATAATCGACAGGAAGTGGCTGATACTTCAAGGATCCGTGAGTCTTTAAAGATGAACCCACCAAGCTTTACAGGTTCAAGTGTCACAGAGGATCTAGAGAACTTTGTTGAAGAGCTTCAGAAAATTTTCGAGATTATGCATGTTGTAGATGCTGAGAGGGTGGAACTAGCTGCATACCAAATGAAGGGTGTCGCTAGAATCTGGTTCGACCATTGGAAAAAGAATAGGGCTGAGGATGCGCCAATAGTGAGTTGGGCTGTGTTTGAGAGTGCTCTCATGGGACGTTTCTTTCCCCGTGAGTTACGAGAGGCAAAGATAAGAGAGTTTCTCACCCTTAATCCGAAGTATATGAGTGTTCATGAGTATAGTCTGAAGTTCGCACAACTTTCCCGTTATGCCCCGGAGATGGTTGCTGACATAAGGAGCAGGATTAGTTTATTTGTTGCTGGGTTGTCTCGTCAGTCAAGCAAGGAAGGCAAGACAACGATGTTGATAAGGGATATGGACATAGCAAGGCTAATGATCCATGTGCAATAAGTTGAGGAGGATAAGCTGAAGGATAGAGAAGAGTTTAAGAATAAGAGGGCTAAGACATCAGGGAACGAGTTTAGACAGCAAAAGAGTAGTGCGAATTGGTCTTCCTTCCAACAGAAACAAAAGGGACGTGCCCCATCATCTGTTAGTGCACCTGCACCTAAGAACAAAAGTGAGTACAATAGTCAGAATTCCCAGAGTTTCAGAGCTAAACCTGTCTATTCTCAAGGCAGTATGACACAAATGGGTAGTAAGCCTCCTGCATGTGCTAAGTGTGGCAGAAACCACTCAGGTATTTGTCGTGAGGGCTCTACTGGTTGTTTCAAGTGTGGTCAAAACGGTCATTTTATGAGGGAGTGTCCTGAGAACATGCAAGGTATTGGTAATAGGGGCAATAGGGCCTAACTTTCTTCAGTTGCTCCACCAGACCGAGCTGCACCTAGAGAGGCTACTTCAGGTACTAGCGGGGAAACAAACCGCTTATATGCTATCAATAGTCGCCAAAAGCAAGAGAAGTCGCCAGATGTGGTCACTAGTATGATCTAAGTCTTTGACTTTACTATTTATGCTTTGCTAGACCCAGGGACGAGTTTATCCTTTGTAACTCCTTATGTTGCTTTGAATTTTGATGTTATTCCTAAGCAACTTAGTGAACACATGTTTGTGAGTCTATTCTAGTAGAGAGAGTCTATCGTGATTGTCCCGTTTCCGTCAATCACAAGAGTACCATGGCTGATTTAATTGAGTTAGACATGGTAGATTTTGATGTCATTGTAGGTATGGACTAGCTTCATGCCTGTTATGCATCAATAGATTGTAGAACTCGAGTTGTCAAGTTTCAGTTTCCAAATGAGCCAGTCTTAGAGTTGAAAAACAGTTCAGCAGTGCCTAAGGGTCGTTTCATTTCATACCTTAAGGCAAGGAAGTTGGTTTCTAAGGGGTGTGTCTACCACTTAGTCCGAGTTAATGACTCTAGTGTTGAGATACCTCCCATTCAGTCAGTTCCTATAGTAAAAGAGTTTCCAGAAGTCTTTCCAGATGATCTTCCCGGAGTCCCTCCTGAGAGAGAGATAGGCTTATGTATAGACCTTCTTCCAGATACTCGTCCTATATCTCTCCCGCCATATAGAATGGCACCAACAGAGTTGAAAGGGCTTAAAGAGCAGTTAAAAGATCTTTTAAAGAAAGGTTTTGTTCGACCAAGTGTCTCACCTTAAGGCGCTCTAGTCTTATTTGTGAGAAAAAAAGATGGTTCCCTTAGGATATGTATAGATTACCTCCAGTTGAATAAGGTTACCATCAAGAACAAGTATCCTCTTCCAAGGATTAATGATTTATTCGACCTACTTCAGGGTGCCACCTGTTTTTTTACTAAGATAGACCTCAGATCTGACTACCATCAATTGAAAGTAAGGGAATGTGATATTCCCAAGACAGCTTTCAGGACCCGTTATGGTCATTATGAGTTGTTGGTCATGTCCTTTGGTTTAGCATTCTAACTCGCATACTCGTACATTCAATGTACTGATGCCAGTTAGCCTACATCTTATTATGATGCAGACACAGGTAACCAGGATCAGCATCCAGCGCATCGTTAATCCAGTTGAGCTTCAGAGTTGTTGGTGAGCATCATTACATTCCGGAGGATCCCCTTTTTTCATTACTTTATCATTGTAGCTCATTAGGATGTTGTGGGCCTATACCGACATCCATCTTAGTTATTTTAGAGGCTCCATAGATAGTCAGTCAGATGTTAGTTCATTCGTCATCATTTTGTTATTGGCTTATGTTCAAAGTTGAGTTGCCATTTTGGCTAAGTTAAATGTTTATTTTTAAAATATTATGAGTTCAGTTTGAGACATGTTGAGTTATCTTGTATTTGGATTCTCTTTCTTATGTCTGAGTCTTCCGCTGAGTAAGTAAGCCAGGCCAAGGGTTCGCTTGGGGCCAGCAATGGTTCCCAAGTGCCAGTCCCGCCCAGAGTGTAGGCTCGGGGCGTGACAGATTTAACATAAGAAGATCGTACGAGGGAGAAATTAGAGAGAGAATGGTGAAGAAATGTGGGAGGGAAAATTTAAGAGAGAGAGTGAGCTGATTTGGCGTGAAGACAAAAATTATGGAGAGAATTACGTAGATTAATAATAAAAGGCTTTATTTTAGGCTCGGTTTAAGGAGTGATGTATCTCACTCTAAATTTGGTATAAAATTATTAAATAGCATGACAATAAATAATTATTTAAAAATATAAGTCAAATTAGTAAATATAATATATATAATTGCCTAACTAACTAACTAACTAACTAACTAACTAACTAACTATATAT
>JAJOOR010022848.1:0-16263 GCA_036250505.1 Solanum acaule | reverse complement strand
GCCCCTTTTGTTCAATAAAAATGGGCTGGCCTATCTTTAACTTTAAAAAAAAAAAAAAACAGCCTGTAAAATCGCTAAAAATTACAACAAAAAAAAATGTTGTTGCTTGGACTCGATCCCGCGACCCAATGCTCACTTGAGCGAAATCTTGAACCCCCTCAACCATTGGGCTACTCCTTTGATATATATTCAGGGGGTTCAATTTTAAATATATACATGTACATAAAAAAATCAATCTTATATATATAGTGTAATTTTTTTACCGAGGGGGGTCGGATGACCCCCCTCGAAGCACTGTACATCCGCCCCTGATCGAGATTGTAACTGTGTAATGAATTTATATTCTAATCTAGATATTATATCAATTAAATGATCTAATCTTATATGTTCTTCTTGTTGGTCTCTATTACTTTGTAGTCTCTTATATTCTAGATATAGACTTTCTAACTTTCTTTTTGTTTCTAAATGTATCTGTGTATTGCGCAAAGGTCTTCTCATTTAATGGTAATTTCCCAAAAACTTCTTGCTTTGATACCAAAATAGCCTGGCCTAAAAATAGTAAATAGCCCAAAAATAGCCAAAATGATAAAATAGCCCAAAAATATGCAGATTGATTTAAATCCTACTCAGTACTCCCTCTCACACTATGTCTTATCATGTTTTATCTCAGAGTTTTAGCTATATTTTTTCCTTTTTTTTTTTAAAACATACTACCCCGTTCATATCTCTCTCTTAACCTGTGTTCTTAATAACTTCTTCTTTAATCCCACCCCGGAGATGGCAATAGCGATGTCCTTTTAATGTCGGCGGACTTTTTAATGCCTTGAAACATCCTAGGAATTTACAGGTTAATCCATCGTTGTTATCAAGAAGTTAAGAGCTTAACCATATACTAAGGGTAGTGCATAACATAATAACATATTGCCATAATAACATGTTATAATACAAACATAATTTACATAGACAATTATTTTTTGGGAAAAATACAGGAAAACATAAGAGACTTACATGATTTGGACAGAGAGAGGTTTCCCTTTCGGAAACCCCGACTGACCTTTACACGCTAAAATGCAAACTTTTAATACAAACTTAATATTACAAGAGGGTTTTTAGAGGTCTTTGTTTTGGGTAGTGGAGAGAATTTTTCGGAACATTGGCAAGGGAAATATGGTGTGTGTGTTTTTCCTTTTTCTTTCCTTGTCCTTGTTTCTTGAGGCGAGCTTTCTTTATATAGAGGTAGAGGATCAAAAGTAGGATTAAAAATAGTGGCCTAAAATTGGTCGACACTCTAAAGATAAGATCAAAGAATACTAGGGATAAGATCGAATAATACACGTCGGGTACACATGTGGTCCCCATCGTCACATGCATTATTTGTCACTTATCTTGACACTGACTTAGACGCGTGCATATAAAAATAGCCTGGCCCAAAAATAGTAAATAGCCCAAAAATAGCCAAAATGATAAAATAGCCCAAAAATAAATAGCCCAAAAATATGCAGATTGATTTAAATCCTACTCAGTACTCCCTCTCACACTATGTCTTATCATGTTTTATCTCAGAGTTTTAGCTATATTTTTCCCTTTTTTTTTCTTTTGTTTTTAAACATACTACCCCGTTCATATCTCTCTCTTAACTCGTGTTCTTAATAACTTCTTTTTTAACCCCACCCCGGAGATGGTAATAGCAATGTCCTTTTAATGTCGGCGGACTTTTTAATGCCTTGAAACATCCTAGGAATTTACAGGTTAATCCATCGTTGTTATCAAGAAGTTAAGAGCTTAACCATATACTAAGGGTAGTGCATAACATAACAACATATTGTCATAATAACATGTTATAAACAAACATAATTTACATAGACAATTATTGCTTGGGAAAAATACAGGAAAACATAAGAGACTTACATGATTTGGACAGAGAGAGGTTTCCCTTTCGGGAACCCCGACTGACCTTTACACGCTAAAATGCAAACTTTTAATACAAACTTAATATTACAAGAGGGTTTTAGAGGTCTTTGTTTTGGGTAGTGGAGAGGATTTTTCGGAACATTGGCAAGGGAAATATGGTGTGTGTGTTTTTCCTTTTTCTTTCCTTGTCCTTGTTACGAGCTTTCTTTATATAGATGTAGAGGATCAAAAGTAGGATTAAAAGTAGTAGCCTAAAATTGACCGACACTCTAAAGATAAGATCAAATAATACTAGGGATAAGATCGAATAATACACGTCGGGTACACATGTGGTCCCCATTGTCACATGCATTATTTGCCACTTATCTTGACACTGACTTAGACGCGTGCTTATCAGTTTTTTCCTTTTTAAAGGATAGTGATAAAGTAAGCACTCACACGACAAATGTGGGCATACCCACATGGCATACTTTTATTCATACTTTCTTTTATTGTCTTTGTCTCGTTTTGTCTTCTTACATTGTCTTTAGGTATCGTGGTTGTGTAAAGCGATAGAATCAAAGCTCATTCCAGAATCATCATCTTCATTCGAATTTTAATTGTCTTGATAATATGAATAGTCTCCATAGTCGTCTTCTCCAGAACTTAGGGATCTGGTTCTATTATTAGTTGGGCTGTCTCGTCTTGAGCTTGTATTTGTTCGTTCTGTATCTGGTACCAGTCTATCTTCACTTGGATCTGGATTCTCTGTAGTAATTACATGCTTGTCCTGTCCCTGTTGAAAAAACTTTTCTAAAGTCTGTTTTATTATGCTCTCTATTTTATCATTTTTTTTCTTTTTATGGAGCATAGTTTTCTTTTTTAGTGTTTCTACTTGAGTGAATGATCTGGGTAACCTTCGTCTTGATGAAGAACTTTCATCTTCACTTTTGGCAAAGTGACAACCATCAACGGATTTGAGGTGTCTCTACGGCTACCGTTTGATCCAGACTAGCCGTATCTTTATCATTCGATACGGTGGACCTTATTGCATTCGTTGGGGAATGCACACCCTTCTCATCCATTTTATCTAGAGATGGAAAACTCGATTCTGAAGTTTGTATACCCGTGTGAACCTTTTTAGAGGAGTCTTTGCCTTTGAATACTTTTACCTGCTCCATTAATTTGGCATTTTCTTGGAGTAATGCTTCGGCTTTTCCATTTAATCTTTTAAAAGCTTCTGTCATCGAGGAACAGTGGTCACAGAAAATTATTTTATCTGTGTCTTTTTGGATGTTATATTGCGGTCTTTTGTGGATTTTGTCTGAGGGCTGGGAAATATAGTAGTTTGGACCAAATATCCCTCTTGCATAATCTAGAGCTTTAGTAAAATCGTTAAAACCTTTAAAAAGAGGGATTTTAACCCCGTTTATGGAGTCTAGTACTTCAATCCAAGTTTGAAAAATGCCATTAGTTTTACCATGAGTTACGACATAATATTTAAATTTATTCTCTCTACTGTTGTCGGTAAAATATTGACATAATGAATTTAATGAAGCTATGAAATATTTACTATCTTTCTTATTATATGTCATCCATAAGTTGTCTACTAAACATTTCTGAGGCCTATCTAACACACATTCTGGCAATTCTCTAAATGATAAATTTGACTTTGGGTAACATATTAAATTATGCTTACCAAAATACATATGTTCCATCTTTTCGACTGATGTTGTCTGAGGCCTAAACTGTATATTACTTAATAGAGTCTGAGCGTATCTGTCTGATGTTGAGGCTACTCCTTTGCCTTTGTCTATTGGTGCTGGAATAGTTGGTCTCATGCTGAAAACAAATATATAGTTAGGTCATTTTTATATTTAACCTACTTAACTGGTCTGCTAGATTGTTATCTTTTCCTTTTATATATTCAAATATTACATTTGGATATATAGATATAGTATTCATAAAATTTAGTCATCTTCTCTTGCTACTAGCCTTTTGGTTTATCTTTTGATGAAATTTTACTATGGTCTCGCAGTCAGTTCTTACTAATATTTCGTTTTTATTCAAAACATATAACTTAAAGCTATTTAAGCCATATATTATTGCTAAAACTTTTGCATCTATACTGCTCATATTTCCTTTCTCTTTATATTTTCCGCTTTGATAGGCACAAATTTTTTCTTTTGTTTTATCACTGTATTTATTTGATCTGGCTTTTAATACAGCTCTCCATCCTTGAAAACTTCCATCTGTCTCAAATATTAAATAATATGATTCTAATGGTATACTTAGATCAGGAATATTTTTAACTTTTTCTTTAATTTGTTGTATTAATTTAATGTCTTCTGTGTTAAAATGTTTTTGCCCTTTGTTCCCTATTTTTGAGTATAAGGGTCCTGCTAGTTTTCCTAAGTCTTTAATAAAGTTTCTAGCATAATTTACTAATCCTAGGAATTTTTGTAAGTCTTTTGTATTATCTAATCTGTCGGGCATGTCTAAAACTTTTGTTGCTATATGTGGTTGTAATTTAACTTTTTCGTCTCCTAATATTACTCCTAAAAAATTTATATGGTTCTTGCATAATTTCATTTTCTTTTTACTTATTATTATTCCATTTTGTACAAATAATCTAAATACTGTCTGTAGATATCCTAGATGATCTTTGATGTCTTTACTAAATACTAAAATATCATCTACATATACTAAAACAAGCCTTTTATAGTCTCCGAATATAGTATCCATTTTTCTTTGGAATATTGGCGGGGCAGTTTTTAGCCCAAATGGCATAGCTAACCATTCAAAATGTCCTTCAGGACAAGTGAATGCTATCCACTCAATACTTTCTTCATGCATTTTAACCTGCCAATATCCTCACTTGCAATCGAATTTACTGAATACCCTTTTTCCTTGGATTCGGTTGATTAGTTCATTTTTATCCGGTAATTTATATGCATCTGTTCTTGTGTTATCATTAAGTCTTTTGTAATTAATTACCATTCTTGTTTTACCTCTTACTATTTCACTTTGATATCTTACCATAAATGCTACAGATCTATGCTTTGACATAGATCTTCTTATTACTCCTAAATTTAGTACTTCTTTTATCTGTACACCGAAATCTTCTAGATTTTGGTTAGTTGCTTCAATAGCAGCTGTTTTTATTATGTATTCCGAATTTATGATATCTAATCTACAGACTATTTTATTATTTTCCCAATATTTTAAGGGGTTTTCTCCTATTATTTCCATTTCGTCTAATATTTTTACTATATTGTCTAAATCTTTAGGACTTCTAATAGTACCTATCTTGTTGATTCCTTTTTGAAAATTATAGGATTCTCTTCCTATTTCTATTAGGGTATAATCCTTTTCTCTTATATCATACTCTTCTTCTTCTTCTTCTTCTTCGTATTGTTCTTTATGTCTTTGGTCTTTACAACATTGGTTTTTATTTTAACAATCTTTACAACATGTTTGTAGGTTATCTGGGGTGCTTAGAGATACACTAGCTTGTCTTCCTTTTGTTTCAAAATTAATAGTTTGTACTGGTGTATAAGTTAGATGCTTAAAGAATATTACCTCATCTCTTGTAATCAGTGTTCCTCCATTGTTTTGTATCATAAATTTTAATCTTAATACAAAATCTACATTTATGTTAAGGTCTCTTACCCATATCTTATCGAGGGTGTACATTGGTTTATAAAAATCATTACATGTGTTTACGAAACTTACCTGTGTCTTTCCTATATAATGTTGATATGTATTATAAGTTCCGTCCATTTGCATTGCTGCAATTGGCTTATCTAAGGTTCTGATTAATCTTTGTAATATAATCTTTTTGTTTATTATGCTACCTGTACATCCTGTATCTACTAACGCTAAGGTTTCTAATTCTATATTTTGTATTTTAAGTCTGGCCAGTACCTTAACTATAGTAAATTTTTTATCTTCGTTACATATCAAATTCTCATAATGATTTACTATTGTGTCTATATTCATTAGTTCTGCTTCTTGGGCAGATGTTCTACACGACCCCCAATCTTCAGTTCGTTATACTGGTTCTGTCCTACTTTCTTCAAGTTTTTCTTCAAATTTTCCTTTTCCTTTTTCTAACATCACCTTCTGTTCTAATTCATTCATTCTACTTTTTAATGTTATTATTCTTAAGTTTATTGTATCATTACTTGCTTCCCTATTTTCACGTCCCTCTTTTACCTTAATTTTTAATAAATTTTCTATGCATGTGATACATCCTTCCGCATATCAAGGCTTACATTTTGGCCTTTTATCTCTACTTGGGTAACATCTACATAGAATACATTGGTTACTATCTATTCCTTTATTTCTTTCGAATTCATGATTACATTCTTGTGAAATATTCATCATTGTACTTATTTGTAATTCTTCTAAATCTATGTCTTTTAATTCTAAGCCTATTTCGTTTATTAATGTTTCGTTATCTGAATCTGAATCTTCAGATCAGGTCTTTTCTACTATCTCTACGCTTACTATTGAATATGTACTCTCATTATTTGACATATATTCATCTACATTAATTAAAGTTTCTTGAAAATCTTCTATCAACTGTGAGTTTCTAGTTCTACTGTTATTTCTTTTAGGGCATACGTTTGCTAGGTGTTCTATACTTCCACATGTGAAACATTCTAATTTATTTTTATAGTTCCGATCGTTTCTATATTTCCTAACATGTCTATCTTTATTTAGATATGGTTTCTTAGCTGAGGATCTTCTTAGATAGTATCTTCTATTATTATATGGCTGATCGTAGTATGGTCTGCGTTTTTTGTATCTCTTCTTTGGTTTATTTTATTCTTTATCATAACTTTGGGTTGTATATATAACATTTTTACAAAAACTCATTTCATTCTGCTTTAGTTGTTTCTGTATTTGTATATTTGTACATTTTTCTGTTAATATTTCCATTATATGTTGTACTTTGTGTCCTATTGACCATTTACCATTCGAATTTTGTATTACTCCTTCTCTTTTATACCACCTTTCTTCTATTTCTCTACCTAGAGCTCCTGGTAATTTATTAAATAACTTCTTCCCTAATTCTTCATCAAAAGAATTTTCACTAATTGTACAATAATAATAGTAATCTTTGAGAAAGTTTTTGATATGGAACCAGCTTGTAATGCTTAACTATTCTAGTTTTATTAAAGCATTTCCTTGTAGTACTACTAAACCACTATTAGGGTCTTCTCCTGTAATTAGACTATGTATTTTATTTGTAAAAATTGTATGGGTTTTCTCCCATATTTACCAATGTTTGGAACTCGTGGGAAGTTAGATTTATATGCTTCCCATAAAGCTTTTGCGGATTCTCCTAGAAAGGTTTCCATGTATTTATACATTGTTTCTGCAACTACTATTCCTTTTCATAAGGCTATCACAGCATTCCACATTTGCGGGTCATGTGCAGCTATGTTTAGTATTTTTCCCGTACTTCCTCCTTCTTGTAACCTGATAGGTTCTTCTATAGGCATTCTCCTACCCATTGGTCTTACATTTTCTGTTACAGTTTCATGGTTTACCCTAAATACACTTCTTCTTGGTACATTTCCTGTACTTGTGTCTATTGTATGTGGTGGGGCAGTTCGTTGGAACGGACTAGCACTTGAACTGGTGGATTCCATAAATTCTTTTTGACTTATTATAGAATTTCTTTCTGTATCATAATTGATTAGCGAAGGGGTGTTTTTTCATATGTTATATCTGTCGAGATTGTAACTGTATAATGAATTTATATTCTAATCTAGATATTATATCAATTAAATGATCTAATCTTATATGTTCTTCTTGTTGGTCTCTATTACTTTGTAATCTCTTATATTCTAGATATAGACTTTCTAACTTTCTTTTTGTTTCTAAATGTATCTGTGTATTGCGCAAAGGTCTTCTCATTTAATGGTAATTTCCCAAAAACTTCTTGCTCTGATACCAAAATAGCCTGGCCCAAAAAAAAACCACAAAAATGGACTTTCATTCAGGTAGAAGAACAACAGTCGAAGAAAGACCACGAGTAAGTTTTTCTGATAATAGAATAGGAAATAACCTTATATCAAGAATATTAACAAGAACTAAACAAGAGGACAAACAAATCCAGGAGTTAAACCAAGTAATAGATATAGATAAAGACCTAAAAATATTCCAACAGAATCAGTTAAACTTACTTAACCCAAAGATATTATGCGCTACAGGATATTTTGCTAGAAATAATCAGCTATATAGACATTATCGAGAAGAACAAATTTCAGTTATAGGAAAAGAAATAGCTACTATGAATCTAGTAAACCCAGGATCCCTAAGAAGAATAATACATAACAGTAGTAGGATTAAAAGGATTAACTAGAAAAAATCTAGGAACTAAAGTATTCATCAGAATATACGATGATATGTGGTCTGATTTAAAGAAATCCATCATAGGATTAACAGAAGTAGATATGACAAATAATGGAGGAATATTTTATATTAGCCCAGATTTTATGATTAATTTAGAAGAATTCAGAAAACATATAAAAATAGAAATACAGACTAAAGGATACGAAGAGATGAGTAGCGGGAATAATTTACTTATGTGTGTAGGTTTCATTGGAAAAATTCCATCAAGTAGTAATACAAGGTTTAAAATAAAAGTAGAAAATGTAGTGGAAGTAATGGGAAACAAAGGCATAAAGCTAATAAAGCCAATAAAAATAAATCCGAAAGAATATGCAGGATTAGAATGGAAATTTTTTATCTTCGTTACATATCAAATTCTCATAATGATTTACTATTGTCTCTATATTCATTAATTCTGCTTCTTGGGCAGATGTTCTGCACGACCCCCAATCTTCTGTTCGTTGTATTGGTTCTGTCCTACTTTCTTCAAGTTTTTCTTCAAACTTTCCTTTTCCTTTTTCTAACAACATCACCTTCTGTTCTAATTCATTCATTCTACTTTCTAATGTTATTATTCTTAAGTTTATTGTATCATTACTTGCTTCCCTATTTTCACGTTCCTCTTTTACCTTAATTTTTAATAAATTTTCTATGCATGCGATACATTCTTCCGCATAGCAAAACTTACATTTTGCCTTTTTATCTCTACTTGGGTACCATCTATAGGCATTCTCCTACCCATTGGTCTTACATTTTCTGTTACAGTTTCAGGGTTTACCCTAAATACCCTTCTTCTTGGTACATTTCCTCTACTTGTGTTTATTGTATGTGGTTGGGCAATTCTTTGGAACGGACTAGCACTTGAACTAGTGGATTCCATAAATTCTTTTTGACTTATTATAGAATTTCTTTTTGTTTCATCTTCGCTAATATATATATTATCTATTATCTCATCTATGCTTGCTAATTTTTCTTGGTTCTTATAATCTGCTCTATATCCTAAATTATCTGTTCTTAATTTGCATATTTTATAATGTCTTTCTACCTTTGCTATACCCATATTTCCTGTCTAACATCCTTTATATTTAAACGTTATATTTTTATTATCGTTATATCTCCTTTTTGCTTCTTGCAAAGCTTCATCTACTTCATATCCTTCTTGTATTATTTCTACGTTCATGAGCTCTTTTTCTGCTTCTAATCTAATTTCATCTTCTAAGTCTATTTGGTTAGAGTAAGGATTATGTCAATATTTTACCGACAAAAGTAATCCTACATATTCTTTCGAATTTATTTTTATTGATTTTATTAACTTTATGTCTTTGTTTTCCATTACTTCCACTACATCTTCTACTTTTATATATATAATAAAGTAATTAGATTACAATAAACAAAATCATGTTATGCTTACATAGAAAAAGTTGCTCAAAATAAAAATATTGTGACATTTAACCATGCGAAAATTATGGCTAATTGGGAGTAAAATCATAGATAAAACTACATTTTTTATAGTGAGCATCGCTACTATATACATGGGCGAATCTAAGGATACGGGTGGTGTGCCACGGCACCCAGTGATTTCGGAAAAATCTTTGTATATATGTGTATATATGTATCAGAAATTAATATATATTAATTTTGCCACCAACTAAACAAAGTGATGAATGGTTCAAGTGGCGAAGGGCATGATATGTCATACTCGCAATGCGAGTTCGAATCTCGTTGCTAGCATTACTTCTTTGAGCGCGCAGTGAAGCTTGATTTTTTTCTTCCATTCATTCTTATTTATTTACTATACTTTATTAATTCAAATTGACTCCTTTTCACCGTAGTTAATTCTTAATTTTTTTAACTTCCACTAATTATTGATAAATATTATTAAGAATGTATTTAAATAGTAGTTTTTAAAAAAATAAGTTTTAAAAATGATGAATATTATTACTAGAGTTCTTTCAATTTAAAGGTTCTTTCAATCTTCACCGACATTCTTGCTAAGTAAGATGACTAGGTTGAAACTACAATTTTATTTTCTCTACTATATATCTGCAACAACACATAAAGCCAATGGAATATGAATATATTCAGTTAACACTATAAGATGGTTTATACAAACTCAAATTTTAATGTGAAAAAAATTCTTTTTTCCTCAAAGTCTAAGTGAATAAGGCTTTTAATTCCTTGAAAAAAAATTTGAATTGGTTAGTTATCTCTAATCACAGAATATCTAAAAGAAAATATTACTAACATGCATGTTTGATCGATTTGTTTATAAAAATTGGAAAGGATAATAACCCGAATTGTAACCCAAAATTAAAACAACCGATCCGTTTATCTAACTTGAACGATGTGGCACCCAGGACCTCCAAATCCTAAATCCGCCTCTGACTATACACACGACTTTCAAGTAACTTCTCGCATTAAAAATTGAAAACAACATTATGGAGCAAATTTCTACCTCTTCCATACATGTGACAAAATATTTTAACAAAAATAATTATCATACATATATAACGTCGATATTATATATATATATATATATAATCATGTATATATGATATATATTTATGTATCAAACATATATACATGTATATGCATTGTTTATATAATACATATACATTTTTCCGTTTTTCACTTTCTCTTTCTTTTCTTTTTTTACGTTTTTCATTTTTTCTTTCTTTTTATTGTGTTTCTCTTTCTCCCTCTCTCCTCTCCTTTTCCTCAGTACACCTTTCTTTCTCTTTATTCATAATTTCAACACATGTATTGAATATATAACTAGAATATTTTAATATAAATATAGGGAAAAGGGTCAAAAATACCCCTCAACTTTAGTTTATTAGTTGATTATACCCCTGCTGTTAAAACAAAGTTATTTATACCCTTGTCGTTACTAATTTCACCATTTATACCCCTCAAATTGACGGAAATCCCCAAACTAACTCAAATTAACCAATTTTTACTTAAATTGCCCAATTTTAACCCGATCCGACCCACCTAATAATATAACCCATTTTTGAAAAGGAACACAAGTTTAAAGATGAAGATGAAGATGAACAAGAATGAAGATAGAACAAAAATGGGTTATATTATTAGGGGGGTCGGATCGAGTTAAAATTGGGCAATTTAAGTAAAAATTGGTTAATTTGGGGATTTCCGTCAATTGAGGGGTATAAATGGTGAAATTAGTAACGACAAGGGTATAAATAACTTTGTTTTAACGACAAGGGTATAGTCAACTAATAAACTAAAGTTGAGGGATATTTTTGACCCTTTTCCCATAAATATACTATAAAAATTATATGTGAATTTCAAATATTTTTTGAATTTATAGTAATGTATAATATGGAATTCAAATTGTATTATAACTGTAGTTTATATTTATACAATTTTATCACAACTTTAATAAAGATTTTCAAAGCTTACCTCTTTTGTTTTTGGTAAATCACCACCACCAAACTATTGAGTGTTCATATTTAAGATAGTTTTTATACAACTTTAATACAATTTTTTTTAAGGACTTCACCTAATATATAACTAAAACATTTTTAATAAAAATATATTATAAGTATTATATGTGACTTTTAAATATTTCAGTACTATTTAAATTAGCTTTCGTTGTTAGAAATCTATTAGATTTATTCTACAATAATAATACAGTTTCGATAGAACTTTGACACAATTTTGTTATACTGCAATACAATATTGATACTAACTTTAATACAGATTTAAAGCTAATATTATATCATATATAGTAATAAAAATAAAGTGACACTTCAAAAGTGAAATTAATTAAATAAAATGCATTACTTATGTAAAAATTCCTTTAAATAATATCTTTCTATAATATGATTAAATATATATACTAGAACGAACACAACAAGAAAAAATCAAGTTTGTAAAAATTTATCGAAAAAATTGTAAATAAATTCAAAAGAAGTTTATCAAAATTTGAACTTATAAATGGAAAGCAGCAAATCAATTGTTAATTGATATAATAAAGGAATGGAAAGCAGCGAATAAATTAATCAATATAAATAAAGCAATGATTTTTAAAGTGCACTATTTTGAAATAGCTTTAGTGTTGCTTAGATAATAAAAACCGAAACAAATTATATTAAATATAAGAAAAGAGCAAATAAGCATAAAAACAAACATAAAATGTACTCCCAACTACCTTAAATGTACAACCTTCAATAAATTAAAGTAATTAATAGTTGTGAAATTCTTTGAGAATGAGTTTCTCAACATGCTCAGTCTGAGAAGAGAATAAAACTAAAATTAATCGGAAGGGTGTAAACCAGAATTAAACTTGGAAGGGCAAAAGGAATATGACGCAAACTGTCATTTACTTGATTCGCATGGAACTTCGCAAAATACAGATTCACAGTATCTTATCAAACCAAATATAAAGAACAATAACTTAAAACCACACTTAACAGTATGGAACTTCTCACCTAAACCATATTAAAGAACTAATCTATAAAGGCCATAAACCATAGACCTAATTCAGAGCTATCAAACTAATAACGGTCACCACCGCCATATCCACCACCGTAACCGCCGCCACCACCACCTTCACGGCGGCCACCTCCGTAGCCGCCACCACCTCCTTCACGTCTGCCACCTCCATAGCCGCCACCGCCACCTCCGTAGCCGCCACCACCACCTCCGTAACCACCGCCACCGCCTTCACGGCGTCTACCACCACCGAAACCGCCACCACCACCACCACTTCCACGGGCCTGAGCTTCGTTAACAGTGATGTTACGGCCATCAAGTTCCTGACCGTTCATCCCTGAGATTGCTTCCTTCATGGATTTTTCATCCTTGAAGGTAACAAAGCCAAATCCTCTAGATCTACCAGTTTCTCGGTCGTTAATGATCTGAAAAAAATCAAAAACAATTCAGATCTAATAGATCTACGAGGTTACAAACAAAAATAGTTAAACTGAATCTTAAAACCGATATATCATTCTTCATCTCTTGACAAAAAGAGAAGGAAGACGGAACATACCGTCTCAAGGAATGGTATAACAGTATAAACAGAGTAACAGTAACAGATGAATCAAGTAAACCAGAGATAGAGATAGTAATCAGTAACAGAAGGTCATCAACGAAACCAAAAAATGGGCTCGGATCTGATTTCTGCTCTGCGACAAACGGACCTTCGAGTCGACTACTTCGCCGTAGGTAGAGAAAGCATCGCTAAGTGTTCGATCGGTGGTGGCCCATGCGAGCCCACCGACGAAGCAACTGTACTCAACTTCGGCAGCCATTAAACTAAACAGAGAAACTAGAGAAGAAAAACCCTAATGAATGAAAATATCAGAAATGAGAGATGCGGTGAAAGTTGAGCAGAAAAGCTCATATTTTATAGGCGGCAGAGGCAATGGTGTCCATGGGCTTTTAAGTAATTGGGCTTAGGGTCTAAGATATTTTGCCAAAGAAAATGTCCAAATCATCCCTAGGTCATCACTTTTCTTTGACTAAAACTAATTTGTTTGTTGATTATAGTTATGCAGATTTTAATAATAATAAAAACTTCATGAATAAGCTATAAAATAAGCCACTCCTTTTTTTAACTATAAGGAAGATTTGATCGTTGACTAGAGTTACGTCGATTTTAATAATAAAATAGATTTTATATGAATAAGGCATAAAATAAGATAATGTGCTGTTTTTCTATGTAAAATATTACTCTTTTATATTTACTTTTCAATTTTTAAATTATCTTTTATATTTTAAACTTGAATAGTCTTCAGAAAATGAAGAATTCATATTTTTTATATATCTTCATTATTACTTTAATTTGGCTAGCGGACGTGTACAATACGTGTTAATAGACTAATTAAAAATATAAAAATTAAGGTGAGAATGTTAATAAGTTTAGATGTATAATCATAATCAAGTGGGATAAAGAAATATTAACACCTTACCTTCTAATAAAATACATCTAGATTCACCTTCTTCATTTTTCATTTAATAATGAGAAGAATGGTATTGATTCTTATAAACTATAAATATTTTGAGGGGGAAAAGAAGAAGAATATCAAATTATGGGTAAAAACATGCTCAAATTACGTATAGTTAAAAATGACAAAATGAAGGACTTTCATAAAAGAAAATGAATTAGGCGTCTGAATCTAAAATTTAATTCAGTATCATACTTGTTGATAAAATAAATATTACTTTCAAATTTTTAGTTTGAGTTTTTACCATTTTGAAATTTCAAAGTCAAACCAATATTCACGTACGAGTCTAAATATATTGAAGAATCCTTTTTAAAATTAATTGAAAATAAAAAATAGGTTAATTATTACGGTTATTTTTCTATAAAAATATGTCATACTATTAAATAACTCAAATAAGGAAAAACAATTAATGCACAATATTTAGTAGGTTTTAAAAATGGAAAAATTACTTGGATTGGTACATTTTTAATAAATAATTACTGATTTTAGCGATACTTTTTATTTATTACCATTTATAGCAATACATAGCAAAATTTGCAATATGTATTAAAAGTGGATTATGTATGCAATATATATGTATTATAACTGTTTTTTTAAAATATATTATGTTTGTTTAGTAAGAAATTGACACTTTGTATTATAAGTGTATTAAAATATGTGATAAATGTATTATTCATCAACAAAACTTGTATTATATGTGAATAATAAATTGTTCTTTGTAATATGTATTAAAACGATATTATAAATGTATTAAAAGTGATCAAATGAAAAAAAAATGTTATTGCTATAAATTAAAGCTGTCAATATGGGCTGGCCACTCCATCCGGGCTAGCCCATTTTTGCAGTGGGCCAGAAAATGGTCGGCCTAGCCCACAAGTACGTGGGCTACGAGCTTTGCTGGGCCAGCCCTTTTTTAAAAAAGTATATTTTTAAAATTAAATAAATTTAAAAATATTATAATAAATATCGACATGACAATATTACATGTTGTTACTGTTACTACTTGTTGATCAATTCCACAAATAAAATTATCCTTATAATATTTACTAAGTTTGATTTCAAGTAAAAACATAAATAGTTAAATATAAATATTAATCTGAGTATTTTCCAATTATTATAATAAAACACAAAAACTATGACAATATTCTATAGGCTATGGCCTATGTAGTGATTCCCTAGAAATTTTAGGGAATTTTTTATTTTACGTAGTACATAAATTATAAACATAATTTGTATTTAAATTGTAATATTTCAAGCTTTAAACAGATTTTGAGTTTATATCTTGTTATTTTTAATACCCTATTTTTTTTAATTAATTTTTATTTGGTACACGGGCCGGCCCTATCCATATTTCTCAAGCCCCACAAATCGGCAGGCTTATTCAGGCCGGGCTAAAAAGCCCTTTTATTAAATGAGCTCCAAAAATCGTAGTCCAACCCTATCAAATCACGGGTTAGGCCAAGCCGGCCCAACGTGTCACGCCCCGAGCCTACACCCTGGGCGGTATTGGCACTCGAAGACCATTGATGGCCCCAAGCGAACCCTTGGCATGGCTTACTTAACTCAGCGGAAGACAATATTCATATCTACAATGATCAATGAACTTAACTGAACTGAATAATGAAATAACTGAGAATGTTTAAAGGTTAAACATTCAACTTGGCCAAAAGTGGCAACCCAAGTCTTGACAATAAGAAATGATAATGAAAAGACTCAAATGACTAACATCTGACTGTCTATGAAGCCTCTAATAACAACTGAGATTGATGTTGGGACTAAGGCTGGCAATTGGACCGATTTTTATCCGGTCCGGTTCCCGTACCGGTTGAACCGATAAGGAACCGATCTTATAGGTACCGGAACGGGTACCGAAACGGAACCCGGATTTCTATCCGGTTGATCCGGTTCGGTAAGAACCGGTTCAACGGTCAATTTTTTTTTTTTTTTTTAAAGTTGAACGTTATAGAGCCGTTGGGCCCTTTTAGCCGTTGGG
>JAJOOR010022847.1:0-14353 GCA_036250505.1 Solanum acaule | reverse complement strand
GAAGTAATAAAAACTGATAAGAATGTTATTGCAGATTACTTATCAAGACAAAGCTACTCAGACTGAGAACGAAAATACAATGGAAGAGATACTTAAAGCCATAACTACACTTTGTATAAAAGTGGACAGTATGGACAACGAGATACAAAATCTAAAGACTAATGAAGATAATCTGAAGTCTAAAGCTAGTCAGCAGCATGACTATAAAAATGCGGAGCTACGACGATCGGAAGACGGAAAAAACCCAGAGCTAAAAGGAGACGATGGAAAACTCCTTAAAACCCATAACATTTGTTTAAATATAACTGCAGGTACAAGCAAAGAAGTTAGTGATAAACAACATAAAAATGCTAACTTAAACCAGCTATTCGCAAAACCATTTACCCAAAGGACACCTAGACATATGTCCATAGAACCACAAACATCTACATACGCAGATAGTTTGCAAAACCAGAACGAGAAAAAGACATATAACTACATCACACGAACCTATATCGAAAATATACACAAAATCCAAACTTATTTAAACCGCAACCCCATATCAATTACAAAAGAACCAAACCAAGATTATTTGAGTTGTTTACTATTACTGTGGTTGATCGCATAGTAGAGACATAGTTAGTTGTGCCTGAAGACCCCTTAGAAAGAGTGTTAATATGTCATAAAAGAGATAAAGACACTGAGGCTCAAGAGATAGAAACATGTCTGAATCTGGCACTTGTGGAGCCTCACAAGCGGAGAGTGGAACCATTAGAGCATGAGTTAGGGCCACCACCCAAACCCTCCATTGAGGAAGCCCCAAAGCTGGAACTGAAAACACTGTCGGCTTACCTCAGGTATGCATTTTTGGGTACTAATGAAACTTTTCCTGTTATACTTTCTGCAGAGTTGTCTGAAATACAGGTTGGAGCGGCATTGTGGATCCTAAAGCGGAGAAAGAAAGCTATTGGATGGCAGATGGCTGACATTCATGGGATTAGTCCGGCATTATGTATGCACAAAATCTACATGGAAGAGGATCACAAACCAAGTGCACAACATCAACGTCGACTAAATCCTTTGATGAAAGAAGTGGTTAGAAAAGAGGTAATAAAGTGGATAGATGCTGGAATTGTGTACCTAATCTCTGATAGTAAGTGGTTAAGTCTGGTACAATGTGTTCCCAAGAAGGGAGGTATGACAGTGGTAAGGAATGAAAAGAATGAGTTAATTCCTACTAGAACAGTGACCGGGTGGAGAATTTGCATGGATTACCGGAAACTAAATGATGCTACCCGAAAAGATCACTACCCCGTTCCCTTTATTGATCAGATGCTTAATCGACTAGCAGGGCAGGAGTACTATTGTTTCTTAGATGGGTATTCTGGTTACAACCAGATCGTGATTGCACGCGAGGATCAGGAAAATACCACGTTCACTTGTCCTTATGGTACCTATGCTTTCAAACGCATGCCATTCGGACTTTGCAATGCACCGGTGATGTTTCAAAGGTGTAGGATGGCCATTTTTCATGATATGGTGGAAGACTTTGTAGAGGTGTTCATGGATGATTTCTCCGTCTTTGGGAAGTCTTTTGAGGTATGTCTTCATAATCTTGATAAAGTACTTGCTAGATGTGAGGACACTAGCTTAGTTCTAAACTGGGAAAAATGTTATTTTTTGGTAAGAGAGGGGATAGTGTTGGGACATAAGGTGTCTAAATCTGGTTTGGAGGTTGATAAGGCTAAGGTAGAAGTTATTGAGAAATTTCCCCCTCCCATTTCTGTAAAAGGTGTGCGTAGTTTTCTTGGTCGTGCATGTTTTTACAGGCGATTCATCAAGGATTTTTCCAAGATTACAAGACCTATGTGAAGTCTCTTGGAGAAGGAGGTGAAGTTTGACTTTGATGAGATGTGCTTAAAAGCTTTTGAGATGTTGAAGAGGAACTTAATTGAAGCTCCCATCTTAATTGCTCCTGATTGGGAATTACCATTTGAACTCATGTGTGATGCAAGCGACGTAGCAGTGGGTGCAGTGTTGGGACAAAGAAAGAATAAAGTGTTCCACTCGATCTATTCTTCAAGCAAAACCCTTGACTCTACACAAGCTAATTACACAGTGACTGAGAAGGAGATCCTGGCTCTAGTGTTCGCCTTCGACAAGTTTAGACCGTATTTGGTAGGTACTAAAGTGATTGTTTTTACTGACCATGCAGCTATTAGGTACCTATTCAACAAGAAGGATGCTAAACCAAGGCTAATTCGATGGATATTGCTTCTCCAAGAATTTGACCTTGAGATCAAAGATAGAAAAGATACTGAGAATCAAATAGCAGATCACTTATCTAGGTTGGAGGATTTTTCACATATGAATGAAGGAGAGTAAATTCGGGAAGAGTTTCCGGATGAACAATTGATGGCATTAGATATCTCTCAAGTGCCATGGTATGCAGACATTGTGAATTTGATAGTATGTAGCGATTATCCTTCGGGTGCAACCACCCAACAAAAGAAAAAGCTCAATCATGATGCCAAGTTCTACATTTGGGATAAACCATTCTTGTTCAAGCAAGGCGTAGATCGGGTAGTGAGAAGGTACATTCTGGAATCTGAGGTTCACAAAGTGCTCGAAAGTTGTCATGCTAGCCCATATAGAGGTCACCATGGAGGAGAGCGCACTACTCATAAGGTACTACAATCTGGTTTCTTTTGGCCCTCATTATTTAAAGATTCTATTGCTTTTGTGAAGGGTTTTGATAAATGCCAAAGGTTGGGTACTATTTCAAGAAGACATGAGATGCCGCTAAGTAACATTTTAGAGGTGGAAATCTTTGATGTGTGGGGTATTGGCTTCATGGGTCCCTTCCCACCATCTAGTGGAAACCAATACATTCTTGTTGCTGTGGATTATGTTAGTAAGTGGGTAAAGGCTGTAGCTCTTCCTTCCAATGATTCAAGGGTGGTGATAAAGTTCATCAAGAAGCACATCTTCACTCGCTTTGGCACTCCAAGGGCAATTATAAGTGATGGAGGTAAGCATTCCATTAACCATTTTGTTAAGAATCTTCTTGCTAAGTATGGTATTCGTCATAAGGTTGCTACAGCTTACCATCCCCAAACGAGTGGCCAAGTGGAGGTTTCGAATAGAGAGGTGAAGCAAATTTTGCAGAAAATGGTGAATGTGCAAAGGAAGGATTGGTCTGATAAACTAGATGATGCATTGTGGGCATATAGGATTGCGTATAAGACACTAATAGGGACTTCTCCCTATCACATAGTATTTGGGAAAGCATGTCACCTTCCAGCGGAATTAGAACATCAAGCATATTGGGAAATCAAGAACTTGAACTTAGACCCCGAGCTAGCCGGTAAAAAGAGAGTGAATCAGCTGCATGAACTTGAGGAGTTTAGGCTCCACGCGTATGAGAATGCCAAGCTTTACAAAGAAAAGATGAAGAGGTGGCATGACAAGCACATAGTAGCTTGTACTTTCAATCCAGGAGATAAGGTACTACTCTTTAACTCTAGACTAAGGTTATTCCCGGGAAAGCTAAGGTCAAAGTGGAGTGGTCCTTTTGAAGTGGTCAGAATGACACAACATGGGGTTGTTGAACTTAAAGGTAAGATTGGCCTTACATTCTTGGTCAATGGGCAGAGGGTGAAACACTATTTCGGTGAGGATTCGGATCGTGATCGGGAAGCTCTTGAGCTAAATGATGAATGATCCAAGCTGCGGTCGTACCGCGACATTAAATCAAGCGCTACATGGGAGGCAACCCATGAACAATATGTAATAGATAGATAGTTCGTCTTTGAATTCTTGAATTTTTTTTAGCATAGTTTAAATTTTTAGAATAGAGGTTAGTTTTAGCTAAATAGGATTTTTTTCATTATTTGTAACTTAGCTTGTAATAGTGCATAACGAAAAAAAAATAAAAAGAATATAGCTGGAGTCAGGTGCACTAGTTGGCGCGCCGCGCCTGACGTCAAACGTCAAAACGCCATCTCAGGCGTGCTGGTTGGCGTGCTGTGCCTGGCGTCGCACGTCAGAACGCCATCTCAGGCGCGTCGCCCCTCTCATCGCCCCAATACCCAGCAAATTTTTAAATCTGGGTTTCAACCCGGATTTAACCCGACCCACCCCTTAAATCCCTAATTCTTTGATTCTTCTCCTCATTCTCTCATTTCAACCGACCCAACACCCCAAATCTTCTCCAACTCTTATCATCCTCCCTTTTCAAATTCTCACTTTCCCCATTACCAAACCTCCATTAACTACACTGACTCTTCTCCTTCCTTCATTAAACTCAAAACTAAACCTTTCCTTACCCATCCTCCTCCTATAAAACCACATATCCACTCCACCCACTTCCCTTTCACTTCAATTTCACCCATTCTCCATACTTTTCTTTTTTTTTCCTTTCTTCTTCTCCATCCCCACTGCCCAAACCCAACCCCTTCCCTTCCTTTTCTAATTTTCTCTGTTCTTTTCTTTAGTTTTCTTTTATTAACAGGTTGAAATGGCTCCAAAAACAAAAATGTGGCGGGTTCCAAGTGGAATAGAAAGGGCGAAACTTCCGGGTCCTCTAGTGCGAGGGAACCAGTACAAAAATTCAGTAAAAAGGCAGTGCAAAGGTATGGCTGGGAATGGTTCGCATGTCAACAAGAGACGAAGTATATGGGCGACGAATTTGTGAATAAGGTAAGGTTGTAGTCGCAATTTCCTGTTATATATCTGATTGTGATTGAGTTGGGACTGAGGTTTATATTTGACAATCCGGGAGATTGCAATTTGACGTTAGTGAGAGAATTTTATGCTAATTGGCTAACTGAAACAAAATATAAAACTGTGCCTGTTAGGAGAAAGATGTCAAGTTTTTTGCCCAAATTCTGAATGAGTTGTTAGGAACCCCGAATTGTGACCCTGATGAGTTTAATAGCTTGAAGGATAAACCCCCTTATAGGGATATTCGACATACCTTGTGCGGGGTTGATTCAACTGCTAGGTGGGAGCGGAGTAAGGATACTGGGAGGCATAATACCCTCCAATTTGCTAACTTTAATCAAGTTGCTAGGGTATGGCTGAAGATAGTGTGTAGTGTGTTGTTGCCTGCTAAACATTTAACTGAGGTGACAAGAGATAGGCTGGTGTTAGTCTATATGCTGATGAAGGGAATGCCCATTAATGTTGGGGCAATCCTGAGGCAAAATATGATGAAATTTAGGAACAATTTGAAGTGGAGATTCTGTTATGGGGGGTTGATCACCCGTTTTCTAAGGGCTGAGGGTATTGAAGGGGAAACAGTGGACATGTCCGTTGCTTATCACCCGGATCTGACGGGTAAATTAGTTGATGTAACCCGAACAAATGCACTAGACACGTCCCATGGACTTGTCTTGTCTGCTCAAGAAAGGCAAGCCCGTGATGACAGCGTCATGGAAAGAATGTTCGGTATGGCGGAGCTGCAGTTGCGGATATGAGGACGCCTGATTACTAACGAGGAAATAGAGACCTTGGCGGATCTCTATCCGTTGATTGAGAGTGCAGCCTTTCTGTGCAGGTCTGGTCCTGGTTTTATGGAGCCTTTAGATGATGATGAGGCTACTGCAGATGAAGCTATGGATGATGATGAGGATGATGCTATGGATGAGGAGGCGAATGCCTTGATGTTGTTCGATGGCGGTGACGACGAGGCCTAGTGGCCCGAGGGAGTATTCGTAACTCTATACTTTGCTTTAATTGTGCACTGAGGACAATGCTTATTTTTAAAGTGTGGGGTGGGGTAATATGTCTCTGTTGTATATAGCTGTTTACTGCTTTATCGAGTCTAGTGGTAGTTTTTAGTTAAGTTTTAAATTTTTTATTTTATTTTATTTTGGGTTCCTCAGCGTTTGTTTTTGGTACTTTTACTTAGGATTGTCCCTTTGAATCGACTAGGACTAGTTTATTACTTTATTGAGTCTTAGAGTCGTCATAGGAGTGACAGTTCCCAATGATGGATGGATGACGACTGTCTTAAGGGAAAATTAGTCACATAGAAGAGTAGGATTGAGAAACCAACCTTGGTCTTTTGAAACTATGTCCGAAAAAGTCGGCTAAACGTCATGGGTAGTCACAAGTGGAAAAGTGCAATAGAGTGTTAAACTTATAACAAGCATGTGTTCTTAGTTTTGACTCAAAATAGAAAAATAAAAGGCTTAATTGTGTAATGATACCGTAATGCAACTTGTATGAGCATGTTAGTGATATATCCTTATATGTGCCATAATGCCATGTGTGGTGAGAATTGATTGGTTCTTTCTTAACTTAATATCTAGAACTTGCCTTGTGTATGTTGAATTAATAGCTTGTATGACTTAGGGAATGTGATTGAGGCGTTTCTTTGAAAGAGCCATTTCTTAACTCTCATTGTATGCCTACCATTGAATTTATCCCTAGTGAGCCCCATTGAGACTTTAGCCTTGTTTATTGATAAACCACATGATAAGCCGAAACCAGTTGATTGATACCAAGTCTTTTGATCCTATGAAAATCCTTAATGCACTATGTTAAGAAGAAGGGTTGGAAAATGTTGGTTGATATAGCTAAGGGTGAATTGCTACATTGTGTGAAAATGGAAATTCTCTTTTGGCCCTGGCTAATTTAGAATTATGCTCGAAACATTGGCCCTGATCTTATTAAGGATAATGTGTATCTTACTTAGATGTTAAAATCTAGAGTTTGGATGGGTAGTGCAAAGGCATGAAAAAAAATATATGATGAAAATGAAATAAAGGGCAAATATGGAGCAACAAAAAGGGTAAATAGTCATGAAGTGTGTACTAGGAGGAAAGAAGAGCTATAAAGAAAATTGTTGGCAAAATAATGACATGTGCATTAGGGAGGTGTAGTCACTAAAATGATTCCTAAATATTCCCTCCCTTACCTTAAGCCGACATTACAACCTAATGAAAGTAATAATACACTATTGGCAAGCTTATGGTATGTTGAGAAAAGTAAGAATTTCTTTTGTGAGGGTGAGTTGATTGTTTGAAAAATAGGCCTTGTTGATATTGCAAGTTGTTTGAGTGAAAGGCTTTACTAAAACAAGAACAAGTGAGGGCATTCATGGCATGTATAAGATTATCTAATTGATGTGTTTGTATGAGTTTGCATTAGCCCGGAAAAAATAAAATAAAAGGGTTATTCATTGAGCATGTGTTGTACTTGGTGTAAATTTGTGAATTGTTGCATCCATTGTGAACTACAAGATCATGATTGAAAGTGTTTGGTTGATTTTGAGGTGGGTTGATAAGTCCAAGGGTTGTGAAAAATAGTTGATAGTCTAGAGATTGTTTGAGGACAAACAAAGTTCTAACTGTGGGGTGGTGATCTTAGGCATATTTATATGCCTAAGTTGTCAATATTTGCCCATGAGTCGATTAGATTGAAGGATGATCTCTAGTCATTAGCTTAATTTTTGGTGTAACTTGTGGTGATTGTGCTCTTACACACATGATTAGTTGTTTCAGGAACTCTCAAGGGAATTGGAGTCAACTTGAAGAAAAGAGATGTAAGAGAGCATGAAAAACGGCTAAGGATGAAGGCCCCAGGGCCAGGCGCACTGCTAGGCGCAAGGCTCCAAAGGCCAAAATTCAGAGAGGCCTCTCAGGCGCTCTGAGAGGCGCGACGCGCCAAGGCCCAAAATTCAGAGGCCTTTCTCAGGCGCTCTGAGAGGCGCGATGCGCCAGGGTGTAGACTTCAGAGGCAAGTTGTAGGCGCGATGGCAGGCGCGACACGCGAAGGAGTTGCCAACTTTTCTAGCTAAAAAGTCATTAATGGGATTCCTAATTGTAGCGGGATTGGACTTCAACTTTCCTAACTCTTATAAATAGACTCCTAGGGTTCCATTGTTGGGTTTCGACTTTTATTTTGTGTGCAAGAGCAAGTATCTACGTTTGTAATAGGTTTTGATCTTCTAACTCTTCTATTTTCTGGAAATCTCATGAACAATTGTATTTTATTGTTTTCGAATAGCATGAGTGGCTAAACGCCCTAGTTCTGGGGCTGTAGCTACGAATAGATTGTTGATTATTAAAGGCTTTATGAATTATTTCTTGGTTGTCATTATAAGTTACTTCTATATTCTTGTTTTAGTATTTCTTGACTGGCCATCTAGAGATAAATCTATTGTTTAACCTTAAAATCGGGAGAGGAGAGGTTAGATAGACCAGAGGATACAAAGAGCTTGATCGACCCGTTAAGTCGAGGTGATTTGTGTTTAGGAGTGCCGCCCGGATGAACAATTCGCTTGGTTACGAAATAGGATGAAATATAAATGCTCGCCAATTAGTGTATTTATCCCCGCTCAACGATGTAGTTAGGTAGCTAATTGGGGTAGGCGATGAGAGGTGTATAGCCCAACTCATATAATTAACCCTATAAACCAGTAACTTGACAACTGAAATTAGTTCTATGCCAATAATATGATACATGATATTCAGTATATGCTGCTGCCCTGGAATTGCTTTAAATTTGCTTGAAACATTATATCAATGTCATTCACAATTAATTATTTTTAATTAGTGCATAATTATTAGTAGATAAACAATAAATCATCAACTCTTGAAAAGATTACTTTTTAATTTTAGTTGTAGAATTAAGTGAATATAAATTGATCATAAGTCCCTTGGGAACGATAACTCGTTTCTTGAAGAATCTATATTACTTGCGCGACCACATACACTTGCGTGTATACTGGGGAGCAACAATTAGGCCTGAGGATATGCCCAAGACGACGTTTAGGATCCGCTATGGGCACTACGAGTTTCTAGTTATGTCGTTTGGGTTGACAAATGCGCTTGCAGCTTTTATGAGTTTGATGAATAATGTGTTTAAACCATTTCTTGATTCATTTGTTATAGTCTTAATTGATGATATTTTGGTTTATTCGAAGAGTGAGGAAGAGCATGCTGACTATCTTCGTATTATTTTAGGTGTTCTTGGGAAACAAAAGTTGTATGTGAATTTTTCCAAGTGTTAGTTTTGGTTTACTTTGGTTGCCTTTTTGGGGCATGTGGTTTCAAAAGAAGGGGTAATGGTAGATCCCCAAAAGATTGAAGCGGTTAAGAATTGGGTTCGGCCTAGCTCTTTGACTGAAGTTAGAATTTTTATGGGGCTCGCTAGCTACTATCATCGGTTTGTGAAAAATTTCGCTTCTATTGCCACACATCTGACAGATTTGACCAAGACGGAGGTACCTTTTGAATAGACTGAAAAATGCGAGGAGAGCTTCCAAAAGCTCAAGACTCTTTTGACCACAGTACCTATTCTAGCACTACCGGTGGAAGGTAAAGAGTTTATAGTTTATTGTGATGCTTTATATTTGGGTTTGGGTGCTGTATTAATGCAAGATAAAAATCTTATAGCTTATACATCACGACCGTTGAAGGTGCATGAGAGGAATTATCCAACACACGATTTGGAGTTGGCAGCTGTAGTGTTTTCTCTTAAGATCTGGCGGCATTATTTTTATGGTGTTAAGTGTGAGGTGTTTACTGATCATCGCAGTCTACAACATGTATTCATCAAAAGGATCTGAATTTGAGACAGCGAAGGTGGATGGAGTTACTCAAGGATTATGATGTGACCATCCAATATCATATGGGTAAAGCTAATGTAGTAGCGGACGCACTAAGTCGAAAGACGGTGAGTATGGGTAGTTTGGCTTGCTTGAGTATAACTAAGCGACCTTTGGCTAAGGAAATCTTGACCTTGGAGTCTAAATTCATGCAATTGGGCATCTCAACAAAAGGTGGGGTGTTATCTAGCATTGAAGTAAGGGCCACGTTTATTGAGAAGATCAAGGCCAACAACTTGAGTATGAGAATTTGAAAGAGCTCAGAAATAAGGCAGTGTCTGGCAAGGCATAAGAGACCACTCTTGATGTGGAGGGTGTGCTCAATTTCAAAGGAAGGATTTGTGTTCCTAGAGTGGGCGACTTGATTCAAGAATTATTGATAGAATCCCATGGTTCACTACATTCCATTCATCTGGGTGTGACCAAGATGTACCGAGATTTGAAGTGAATTTATTGGTGGCCTGGCATGAAGAAAGATATAGCAGAGTTTGTGGATAAGTGTCAAAATTGCCAACAAGTAAAGTATGAACATCAAAGGCATGCAGGGTTGCTTCTGAGAATGCCAATTTTGGAATGGAAGAAGGAAAGGATAGCTATGGATTTTGTGGTTGGTCTTCCCAAGACTTTGGGGAAGTTTGATTCTATTTGGATAGTGGTTGACCGATTGACTAAGTCAGCCTATTTTATTCCTATCAGAATAGATTATGATGCTCAACAATTGACGAAGGTTTATGTAAAGGAGATAGTAAGGCTGTACGGGGTCCCCCTTTCTATCATCACAGACCGTGGTATGTAGTTCACCTCCTAGTTTTGGAGGAAATTACATGAAGAATTGGGCACAAAACTCACTTTTAGTACAACTTTCCATCCACAGACGGTCGGACAATCAGAAAGGACCATTCAAGTGTTAGAGGACATGTTGAGGGCATGAGTGATTGATTTTGGAGGGCATTGGGACAAGTTCCTATCATTGTGTGAATTCTCCTATAATAATAGTTATCACTCCAGCATAGATATGGCATCGTTTGAGGCATTCTATGGGAGGGGATGTAGATCACTCATATGATGGTTTGAGGCTGGAGATGTGAAACCTGTGGGGGTTGATGTAGTGAAGGATGCTCAAGATAAAGTGAGAAGTATTCAAGCTAAGCTTTTAGCAGCCCAAAGTAGACAGAAGAAGTATATAGACCATAAGGTAAGAGACATGTCATTTCAGACTGGGAGAAAGTTCTTCTTAAGGTATCACCTATGAAAGGGGTAATGAGATTTGGCAAGAAGGTCAAGCTAAGTCCGCGATACATTGGCCCCATTGAGGTTCTTGATTGTGTAGGGCCAGTGGCTTATAGATTGGCTTTACCTCCTAACCTATCAGGAGTTCATCTGGTATTTCATGTGTCCATGTTGAAGAGATATCACGGTGACGGGGATTACATCATAAAATGGTATCAGTTGTGTTAGACAAAGACCTTCAATATGAGGAGGAACCGATTGAAATTCTTTATCGTGATGTCTGGAAGATGAGGACCAATGAGATTAAGTTTGTGAAAGTTCAATGGAAGCATCGTCCAGTTGAGGAAGCTACTTGGGAAACCGAGAAGGACATGCGAGACAAGTATCCCCAGTTGTTCATTGATTCAGGTACTACTCTACTCTTGCTTTAGCCTATTTTTCCTAGTTGTCACTCGGGGACGAGTGATGGATAAATTGGTATCTATTGTAACGAACGGTTTCCATCATTATAGAAAAGCCAACGGGGAAAATTTTTGGGCCGAAAAACCTTTTGGTAGTAACTTGAAATTTCCCAACCTAGTCCAGATTTGGACGAAATCGGAGTCAGTGAGGTGTAGGGAAATTCGGTAACAAATGGTAGATCTAATTATGTATTTGATTACATGAATACATAGCTAAGACGTTAAGGAACCCGTACGACTTTACGAAATTGAATTCGAGCGAGTAAAACTCCAGAAATCGAGAGGGTAGTTCTGAGTGTCATGGGATAAATGTGTATTGTGAAATGGGGGCTTGGGAATTCTTAAATTTGCTCACTGTTTTCGTGCAAGCCGCTAAGGCGGGATTTTCCTGCCAGGGCGGGGCCGCTGTAGCGGGGTGAGGACCGCTGTGGCGGGATCGACGCGACTTAAGTCGGCAATAAACCCCAAAAACGTTTTATTCTACACTTTTCAACGTTGAGAGATAAGGAACAACCCCAGGTGTTTTTGTGATAGTTTTCCACCATTCTTGAGGCTAAAGGTAAGGTTTTCAATCCCCGAATCCATTTTTTGATCCGTAGAACTTAGTTTCTTGGGTGATTATTATTGAGGAAGGGTTTTGGAACTGTTTGGATGGTAGGGAAAAGCCCTAATTAATATATTGTGATCATGGGGTTGATCTAGGGTTGATAGTGTTGATTTAAATCCGGGTAATTAGAAATCATTTATTGATTCTCGTGTTATATTGATTGTTTCTAGACCAAGAACAAGCGGAAAGAATCCGGAAAGGGAAGAATCAAGTTTCTTAGGGGATTCAACCTTTGTTCGAGGTAGGTGATGGTTGTGATTTCATGTTGGTGTGATAGTATTTGTAATTACTTCATTATGATGCATGTATGTATGTGAATGTTGCATTATTGATCACACTAATCGTAAATGAGGATGATTGAATAATTGTATGCCATGAATTATGACTTGATTGTATGATTATGATAATGTACATTGTGATTGTGATTGTGGCTTGTTGAATGGATTAGGTGTTACATTATGACACACTAACTGGGATCGGTTTCCACGTACCGACATAAACATTGGAACAAGTGTCACGATCCGACACGCTAACTTGGAACAGGTACCACGTATCGGTACAATAATTATTTGGGTGTGGGTTCAATGAGAGGACCACTGACTTGACATAACTATATATCTTGAGAATTGTGAAATCATACGTTGTTCGTAAGTGATAATTGATATTTTATATGTTCGGTGTATGCATGTTTATTATGTTGTAAAGACTTATATGTGTTTCACCTATTGGGATAGCCGCATAATCCTACCAGTACACTATGGTTGTATACTGATACTGCACTTGCTCTTTCTTTGTTGAGTAGAGGGCATTTTCAGGCGGCTATTGACATACCTCATATAGAAGATTAGTGATCGTCATCGAACTCAAGAGTGAGCCAGTTCTTCCGGGCTGCCATGAGTTCTCTTTTCGTTTACTTTCAGATCTTCAGACTTAGACTAGTACTTTAGATTTTCTTATGTTTAATTGGGTTGTACCCATTTCCTTAGACTTATGATCCTTGTTAGAGTTTTGGTACATTGACTTTCAGATTCTAGGTAGTATTTCAGATATGTTTTGTTAGACTTTTGTTGGAGTTTATGGGAACTCCCTATTTTTCTTTTCTTAGACATTTAAACCTGCTTCCGTATCTTTAAATGCCTTAGTTTTTGGTTAAGTTGTTTAGATTGGGGTGTAGTAATGGTTCTCCCACCGGAGGGTTAGAGTGGGTGCCAATCACGACGGTCTGGGTCGTAATAATACACGGACAAAAAGATCATTTTCTAAACCAATATGGGGATACTTAAAGAACCCCCAATGCACGTCCCAAAGTTGATCATTTGGAGAATGAATTAGCAACATAACATGAAGATCGAAAATTAGATTAATTTAGAATAAACATAGTTTGATTCTTATATCATATTAAGAACAATAGACATCATGAGATAGGCATCGGCATGAGTAAATTTTTACCTATGTAACATACTTTTTGGAAAATAAGTTCTATATAATTAGTGATATATATATTACATGTTCGAGTTGTGGAGAGAACCTCATGCACAAATATAGGATAAGACTACATATAATAGACCCTAGTAATCTGGACCACGTGTATAGAGGGAGCTTACTGCACATAGTTTTCCTTTTATATAAATAGTGATATAGAGAGAAGAAATGATACCTACCTTACTTTGTCCATTGCCCATATCTTGAATTACACAACCAGAAGGGAACTTCCAAGAATAAGAAGGCACACCATTTTGAATCTCATTGAATAGATCATAGGAAACATCCACCATAATCCATGTTGTTGGATCAAGTTGTCTACAACAACATATGAAGAAAAAATCTCTAGCTTCCACTAGAGGAGATAAAATATGCAACTTTTCATACATCTATATTCAACAACCAAGAAAAAATCAGATAATTTTATGAGTCAATTTTAATATTTATTTAATTTCTAGGGAAACAAAATTCTAAAAGATTTATTAATATTTTACCAATTTTATAGAGCCTCCCCAAGTCCCAGAATCAAGACCTTCAATAGTCCTAGCTTTTGTGACTATAGTAGGAAACATGTTCATCCATTTGACCTACATATACAAATCAATCAGTCATTTTTAAGTATATGATTAATTATTAATCAATAACAATAATAATTGCGTCTCAAAATAAGTACTCATTGTCCATGTCATTCACTAAATGTAAACTCATCCTAATCAATATTGTATGGGATAAAATTAAAATAAAATCTTATCAGTCTATTGGAGAATAGCCAATTTTTGGAATTCATGACAATGTGTTAGATTTTTTAAAAAAACATGACAGTACCTTTGATCTTTCACGTGCTCAATTTTTAATCCATGATACTAGCATGGTATGTTTCCACATCAAAGGCAGTAAGTTTTCAACGAATTCTCAAACACTGGCTACTTTCCAAAAATCAATCCAAAAAGTGACTAGCACGCACAATCTTTAATA
>JAJOOR010022846.1:0-16352 GCA_036250505.1 Solanum acaule | reverse complement strand
CCCCCCCCCCCCCCCCCCCCCCCCCCCCCCCCCCCCCCCCCCCCCCCCCCCCCCCCCCCCCCCCCCCCCCGTTGGAGAGATGGGGCTAGAAGAGTGCTTTAGAATTGTAATTTTTAACACATAATGGAGGAAAACTTACTACACTTTGGAATTGCAAAAACCATGACTTAGAATTGTAGCTTTACTAACAGTTCAACTTACAAATCGTCAAGTTCAAGATCAGCAAGAACATTTATTGATCCAGTAAACTGATTGTTCTGTATGTGCCTGCATGCGGAGTGAAAATGTTTAGCTCCAATCAAGATTTTGATCCCAAATATTAAGCACTAGCTTACAATTTGCTGAGGCTTGAGAGGGATTTAAGACCCTGAGGCAAACTGCCTGATATTGAATTGTAGGAGAGATCCCTGGATAAAATTGCACGAGTTAGTTGATACACTAGACAATTATATTACCTGACACACTACAATGCTTATGAATATATGTATGCATGTTGATATGTAGGAATGCATAGAGAAAGAAGCGAGGGGGCCGTAAAAGCATTGTTATCTTACTTGACTTTATTATCATAGAGAGACTGGACTAACAGGATAATTTTAACTTATGTGGTGTTTCATAGGAAGTACAAATGAAAATTAGACTATATATCGAGTCAGTAGTCCTTCATAACCTGTCTAGGCGGTGACACAAGGTGATCCATCACCACTTTTGCTTTCCTATTAGTAATAAAACTCTAAGCTTAGTTCTTAACAGAGTGATCAACTTGAATGGCTGCAAGGATTGGATTGGTGATATAAACGGCAATTCAGGTGAAATATCACATATGATATATGTCAATGATACAATAGTGTTGTGTGGTGCTGAAGAGGGGCATGGTTATTCTCAAAGGTGATACTTGTTGCCTTGGATGCTATTTCTCGAACTGAAAGTAATGATCTGAAGGAAAACCTCTGAAAATAGTTAAGTAAAACCTCATTCCCTCATTCATGGAGGCAAAGATTTTATGCTGATTATATGAAATGCTAAGAATCCACCCGAAAACAAATAACCTCTGCAATTAAATGTCTCACTTACCTTTTTGGTCCATCTTAAATTAATGTTCTCCCTAGAAATGTCTTATCATATACCCAAATATCCTTTAAAAGAAGTGTCATACAATTTCACATCTCTATAAATTTTCACTAATCCATTAGCAAGAAAAACTGTTAGCAGGTCATGGTTGTTCTCTTTTAATTTTGAACAATCACATTTCAAGTCAAATATGGACATTCCAATTGGAATGAAGGAGTTTCAAGAAAATTCAATGTTAAGGCTATAGAGATGCGATCAGAAGTCTTCCATCAGTTAAGACTTTACTCAAATCAACTCAATTCACACATTTCCCACACCTTTATGAATAATCACAGTCGTGCAGATTTCCATCATCAAGCACTACAAGCAGCAAAGAATGATGTTCAATCTATATGACTAGGGAACTCATTATTTACACATCCACATTGTTCGTTGTCATTCCACATCTAGCAACAATTTCTTAATTGTTACTGTAGATTCAGATCAGAGATAAGCAGACAGCGAACAAAGGATAGTCAGGAAAAGGCAATGCAAACATATTCTTGGAACAACTAATATCAATGAACTTTTCTACTTCCAGAACCATTCACTCTACAGTCTGTCTCTAATATTTCCTTGCAGCCATTCATGAACTTATTTGCTGAAGGCAAGACCTTATAGAAACAAAGAAAAAGACAAAAGGGAGTAGCTGGATGCAAAATTTGCAATACTTACATCTCAGTAAGTTTTGTAAGTTTTCCAAATAAATCACTCAGTGATCCACTTAGCTTATTATGATTAAGATTCCTGCACAACACCAAGAGCATTATTGACACCTGATATGAAGCCCAAAATTTAAAACATTAAGAATAAGAGAAAAACCATTACATGGATTTAAGCTCAGTCATCTGAGAAATTGAATAAGGTACAGTTCCACCAAATTGATTTCCAGAAAGATCCCTGCAGAACAAGAACCAAATGACTGATAGGGCGCAATATCAACAGAAACAGATCTTCTGGATAAGGCTTAATGCTACTTAATAATAAATAGTCGGACTAAGAAGACACCGAAAGGAGGTGACCAAAAGTTGCAGCCTGAGGAGAAACTTCATAATGAGTTATGTCTAAGAACTTAATGCCTGTCTGCCTACTTACAGGTGTTTTGTGCGAGGAGGAAGTTGGTATGGTATGTTGTCCTTCAGGTTGTTTTTGCTCACATCACTGCACTATGACATTCAAATTCATCTTTGTCAGGACCAGTTCTTTCAGTGGACAGATAAAATCACATAATATAAACCTAATTTCCAATATCCAAGAGTTGTCTGGGCCTCACAAGTAGGTAACTTTCTCCAACTTATCAAGCTGGAAGCCAAGTGATCCAGTGAGCCCCAAGCCAGATAGATCACTGCAACATAATTTAGGAATAAGCAGATCATGGATTAGTAAAAGAACCAGAAGGCAACTTTTTCTTTTCCTTACGCGTTGTAAGTAAAAGCAAATGAAATGACAAAAGCAAATAAGAAAAGGAAAGAGGTACATTTCAGTGACATCTGAACCAGAACACTTGATACCCTTCCAAGAATCATCACAAGGATTTCCTCCATCGGATTTCCATCCATCAAGTTTGGAATGGGGCTTCAAATACTGATACATGTCATTGAGGGCTGAAACTGTAAAGACAATTAAAATTGTTATCTACATATCTAAAGATGTATATGAATAACATTTATTGGTTATCTAAGCTCGCAAAGATTCAAAGTTTCTTCCTGCGCTCTAGCCAAATAATTGAGAAGTTATACATTACTTCTCAATTCAGAATTGGGGATTTACCTTGTTGGGAATCTGTTTTCGAAAGCACCACATTAACAGTGAAGGAGCTTGTAAGGATGATCCAACAAAGGAAAGTGCACGGACTTATCATCATCATCATCATATTTGGGCGATCAGTTGCCCAAACCTAAAATACTTGTCAAACAACAACAAAAACAGCAGTATTATGAAATCAGTAAATTAGTACTACAACACGGAGTTCGAATAGGGTGATGATTCCAAGTCTGTACATTGCTGCCCTACGCGAAGAGCAAGTTGAGATCATTCCCCAATCGGCCTCTGCGCGAAGGGTGATAATATCTCGAGGGATCAAAAAATTATGAGGAGAAAATTGTTTGTCGACTCTCGAAAGAATGCATTTGGGAGTGGCGATGAACAGTGGCTGAATTGGCATTGGAAATGCTCCAATGGTAACGACCCTGAAAATTTGGAGAAGACAGTGAAGAAGAATGAAATTAGGCACTCGTTTCGATTGGACAGCCATTTTGCGAATGCTTCGCCCCAAAAGCAAGGATGACCTTTGATCCATTTTTCAGTTGTAAAATATTTATACGTGTGTGTGAGTGCGCAAGGCGAGGTAATCGCAGAATACATATTTCGGTTCAAGCTTTGCCGTATGTGGGCTTGAAATTTGTATACTTGAGTATAGGCCATAGGGAGAAAGTGGAAAATACAACATTTTTAGTGTAAAATTACAGTGGCATGTTGTGTTGTATTAATTCAAAATTAATTATTTTAATGTAAGACATTAAATTTTGACAAAAATATCCTTCTTTAAAAGTTACTTCCTATATTCTATATTAAGTGCATTTTTGAAATAAAAAATGTTGTTTAAAATAATTGAATTGTTCAATGTTTAAGATAAATGTATGATTTTTTTTTCTTCATGTTTGTCCTTTCCATTAATGAAGTTTTATATTTTTTAGCAGATAAATTACACTATTTACAAAGTTATATTTACGATTTCACAAAGGACAATAGTGAAAAATATAGTTTTGAATTATGTCCTTAAATATTTTTCTTAATAGGTGTACATTACCTCACAAATTCACTTAATATGGAAGAGAGGAGTAAAAACTAGATAAAGTTATTACTTTGAATGTCATAAATGTTGCGGAAGATTAAATTGATAAAAGTTTGAACGACATGAAATTTGAAACTCCAACAATTTTTCAAACTTCAGCACCTTATGCTAGAGATTTACTTGTCCTAGCTTTATACTCCAACACTATGTATTGGACTTGTTATGTGTTAAGAAGCTATCAGTATTTTTGTCAAAAAATTATTTTTCCGCATTAAAAAGTGGCCTACATTTGAAATAATGGCTAAATTTTGATTGCCAGCTCAAAAACTGGTACATTCCACATTCCACATTTCACATTTCACTTGTTTATCTATTGAGAGACTTTTGAAACTTGTATTTTTAATATATTAATATTTGTAGTCTTAAATATATGTATCGTTTGTGTGGCATAAAAACTCTTCACCCAAGGTAAAATAAAAAGTCTATAGTTAGATTTTTCAAATATAGACGAATGTATCCTCACATTGTGAATAGGATTACGTGTTTTTCTTTAGTAATAATAACGATATATATAAGTTAAACTCATAACGAAATGATGTTACTGCATAAATTGGAATGAAGGACGAATGTGGCCAGTGCAGTAGCTGTATGAAAATAAGTACAGTTTGTCTTCATAAACTACAAGCTGGTTTTTCACTTACAGCTCTGAAATGTATTGCAGAATTGTACAATTCCTCCAGTCCAAAAAGAAAATTACAGGGTTGGGACTCTTTCTGAAGCACCGCCGATGACGGTGAGCAAGTTGTTGCCAAAGGGGTCACTCAAATGGGCAGCCAAATTCTCAACAGGACCCTTTCCTGTCACATAGGCTTGGATGAAGAAACCAAGCATAGAAAACATGGCTAGTCTTCCATTCTTGATTTCTTTTACCTTCAAGATTGCTGCCTGGTCTGGGTCCTTTGCTAGGCCTAGTGGGTCAAATGGACCACCTGGGTGTAGCTTGTCCTCCAAATCCTGCATCCCAACACAATTTTTTAAATCCACAATCAAATCAATTGTCAATAGATAGTGCCTTTATGATCGAGGCAACTTACTGAGTTTTGAATAAATTAATTATACATATTAAGTAGATTTCTTAACATAAATATACAAACTCTAGCTCCTCCCTGTCAGTGCACACAATATTATGATGAAGGTTGTAGTAGTAAATGGGAGCTCACCAAGCCATTAATAATTCTGTAGTACTCAGCACCACCAACAAGAACAACCTCCGCGACGACAGCAAGAATAAGGTTGATGGGAATGTTCTTTCCAAAGTAATTCAATGTGTTTCCATCTAGAAGTAAAGCTCCAGTCTACAAATTAGACAAAATTTTCTTTTTCAGGATTTCGCCTCACATTTAAACAAACAAGATGATTGCAATAAGAGGTGATATATTTATATATATACCTTGAACCAAACAGCTTCAGGACCACAGTTGGCACCAAATTTGTTGAAGGCTTCAGGGATAATAAACCCAGCAGCACCAAGCATAGCCCATCTAGCGTGGATCAGCTCATAAGCCTGATATCTGCAGCATATCGAACAATTTTAAACTTAGATCTATCTCTACAAACAACAAGAACAAAATTAGCTGGCTGAGAGTGTAGTACTACACTTACTTGGCGAAGTCTTCTGGCTTCTTGCTTAGACCAAAGGGATCGTAACCGTAGCTGCAGCAAGTACAAAAAAAATCTTATATATATTGTAATTTCAACAATTTTATATGCTAGCAATATAATTTAGCTAAATTACGAGATGTAGGAAGTAGATCGAGGCTTACTCTCCGGGAACTTCTCCGTTCAAGTACTCGGGGATTTCTGATCTGTCCAATAGACCATCGGGCAGGAAAATTCTTCTGTCAGGTCCTGAAAATATTCCCAAAATTTAAGCATATAAAAGCCAAAGGGAAGATGTTAAACAGAGGCTGCATGAACTTAGGAGTCTACTCTTCCGTTCAGTTTGACATTAGTTACAGTTAAATCTACAATTTTAATATAATTCTGTGCGAAATATAATAGGTTCACTTATAAAGGGAGAAAATGTAATGTAGTACTACTCTGTTACAATTAATACGACTACTGCATTAAATTTCATGTCCAATCAAACTCATAAAAGGGAAAGTAGTAATGTTACTCACCGTACCACTTTGCGAGCTCATCGTCAGCAGGAGAGACAGCGGCAACCTTTGCTTTGGCAGGAGCTGCAGCCTTCTTTTTGAAAAGGGCAACAGTTTTGAATGTAGCAGAGGAGGATGGAGAAGGGGCAGCAGGCCTTGCAACACCGCTAAACTTGACGGGACTTCCGAGCATCTCGGAGACGTATAGAGAGGTAGCTGCAGCCATTTTTAGCCAAACGGTGAAGCTGGCAAGAGGTAAATTGAGAGAGTTGATGATGAGAAGTGAGAATTGAGGATGGTATTTGGAGTGGAGATATTAGCTTAAAGCTTGTTCTGGTGGATGAGAGCGTGCCAAGTGTCGGCCTGTTATTGGAGCTACAGGGAAGATGAATGTGGAATCTGATGCAGGGTTTTGATTGGAAGGAATTTGTGACGTGGCAGATGACAGTGCTGACATGGCATGCATCGCAAAACTCCTGGATGAGACTTGGATAACGTGACCCTATCCACATTGCAATTTGCAATGCAACAATACTTTCTTATTTTCTATATTTTCCTCTTTTACATTCTCTTTTTTTATATAACATAATATGTAATATACTCTTTCGTTTCAATTTGTTTATTTTATTTTCTCTTTTAGATAGTCTAACTAAGAATGTATCCTTTTTAACAATTCCGTAAGACTACAAAATTAAATATTTTAGTACATTTTACCTATCTTTAATTTAAGTTTACAAGATTTAAAAATTCTCTTTTTATATTTTAAATAATGTGTCAAATTAAAACTAAACCAATAAATTGAAAGAAAGGAAGTATGTTAAATATTAATAGCATTTTTCTTTTTCTTTGTAGTGCAAACATTGTTCCTTTCATGGATCTAAGCTATGCTATGCTCCCCAGTCCCTAAGCCTAATTATTACTCCCTCTCCCTAATTACTTGTCCAAATTTCCTTTTTTAGTTGTCCCTATTACTTGTCCATTTTGACAAATCAAGAAATGACATTTTTTTTTACCTATGATACCCTCAATTAATTACTTTGGAAAAGGTAGAACTTCTTTAAAATATTAAGTTTTTAATTCATCCACTTCATAATTAATAGGAGTAAAATGGTAAACTCACCATGTCAATTATTGATTTCTTAATAGGTGTGCCAATTAAAAAGTAGACAAGTAATTAGGGACAAATGAAGTATATTAGAAGCTCTATGGGAAATGAATAACTTGAATGTTGAATCCCAAATTGGCATAAATAGATTCTTCTTAAGATATGAATTGAAGAAGTTCATTAGGATGGGGTTTTTCAATTCAAATGGCTCACATACTTCACGAATAAAAGAAAAATAATCATTAAATTTTACTAAATTGAAATTTAGGATTGTCCCTTTGCATGACCTCTTGAATTTGACCAACACAATGTTTCTTTGATATATTTCACAGGTATGACAAAAATAGCTCTTTATATTTGATGGCTAGTAAAATAGTCCATCAAATATATAAATAGTTTTATCAAAATTGAACAATTTCTTTTGTTTATGTTATATTTAAAATATAGATAAATATTTACCTTTAACAAAATTTACTTGCGAGAACCATCTGAATCGTTTAAACTGAAGAAACCATATCGGAACAGACTTCTCCCAAATCCCAATTCATTTCATCCAATTTGTACGTTAAAAAGAACTATATTCAAACAATTTAAACCCATTATACACTTCTTTCTACCTTATAGAGAATGAATCAAGGTGTATTCTCCCCTTATGACCCTGAGCAATAGCATCCTTTATAGTTTTAAGGCCACCATGCAATTTCTTCTATTCTACCTTATATATGAATAACGAAGAATCAATACTTATTTCTTCTACAAATCCTCAATGGCATGTGTTCTAAAAATTGAAATTCTTCCGACTTAACGCAAGTGGGCCATTTTGTATAATAACAAGAAATTGGTCCCAAAAGTATAATAATGACATAATATATAAATGTGTAATTTAATTTAGCCTTATCTAACATTTAAGTCCTCCAACTTTGAGTATGCACAAATAGATACTTAAACTATCCAAAAGCTGAACAGGGTGACATAATACACGTAGAATTCCAGGTATATTGTGAATTGCAACACAAGAAACCACGTAGGAATGTGTATCAACTTGTTCAACTTTTGAATAGTTTAAATGTCTAGTACATAACCCAAAGTTGGAGGGTAGAAATGTCGGGTGAGACCTAAAAGGTAAAGGATGATTTTACTGATGAAACGTGTGTTGAGTACATTAATGTGAAGGGTATTTAAAAGAATGATACCCCAACTATAATCCCTAAATATAGTAAAGTACTTAGAATCCTATGGCTAGTAAACAAATAAAAGATCCCAAAAAACTAGGGAACATATAACAGTAACAAAGTGCAATAACAAACAACAATCACGACTCACAATTTAACGGACACATTTATGTATTATACTGTAACTAGTAAAATTACCTGCGTCTCGCACGAGAATTTATAAAATAATACTTTTAACCTATCAGCCATTAAAATTAAAACACTATATTATCTTACATACAAGATTACGTAGTAACAAACATTAATAATGTAAAGGAAAATGATAATTATAACATCTTATCATTTATCCTTCAATCAATCTTCTTTAATTTGATTTTATAATTTATCCTTTTTCTTCCAGGAAGTGTTACTATTGGATATTTTTGGGGAATCAAATGAACATCAACATGAGATATTAAATTTTCTAATAAACAAATAATCGTTGGTGAAGGGATAAATAAATTTTAAAAGGCTGAAAAACGTGAACAAATATTCTAATTCTAATGTGTATAAAGTAAAGCCTTACCTTTTGCTTTACATATATCATTTTAAAGTTCCCAATTTAAATGTATCATAAGTAATTATTAAAATGGAAAATTAAAGGGAGAATGTATCATATTGGACAAAAATTGAACTTATTATATATACTTAAAAGGGAAAAATATTACATAAAACTATTCAATTTGTTTGAATGTTTTTTTTATAATCAACAATACTAGAGTGATGTAGTTCAATTTGAAACTATACTTCTATTCCAATTGCACTGTTGATAAACACATTTACTACTTAAAGAAAAATATTTACAACTTGCAGTAAACTTGAGAATCTGTCTATACTTCATATTGAATATGAACAATTAATTTATTGTGTTGTTATCTATGTCTGTGTGCAGAAGAAGAAGAAAAAGAAGTTTAGAATTTTTGGTGTTTGAAAATGAGAGGAAATCCTTCTATTTATAGACAACAAAGGGTAGTGTGAACAAATGATTATTGTGCCTTATCAGAAAGGTCACAACTCTTTGGAAAAGCTACAACCCTTCGGAAAGGTCACAACCTTTCATAAAAGTCATAACTTTTCATAAAAGTCACAACTTTTCATAACAGTCGTAACTCTTCATAAAAGTCACAACATTTCATAAAAGTCACAACATTTCATAAAAGTCACAACTTTTCATGAAAGAGGAAGACTAGTTTTGGAAATAAATAAATTAAAAGAGAATCTTAGTTTGTGGTGGCGCCACGTAGGCGAGCCTAGGGTTCTCTTTTATATATATATATATATAATATGCTTGTTTATTTGTGAATAACAATAACTGTTGTTGTACCACAATAGTCATAAGTCACTGGGGGCTTTGAATTAAAGGTGACATTAAGGTGTCAAAATAAAGGGGCGGTGACATAAGTCTTAATTATTGTGTGTAGGTGACAATTATGTGATTAATGATTAATGATTGTGGAGTTGCCCTCAAGTTTATAAGTTGGCAGTTTGGTCCATTGAATTAAATGAGGGGTAAAAGGGTAAATGACTAAAACCTAATTTACCAATTTTGGTTCCCACCAAAATTGGAGGGAAGCCACCAGCGAGCTGTACCAAAGGGGGGAAATAAAACACTTTTTCCCCCGCCTCCCCCCGTATTCCTCTTCTTATTCTTCTTTTGCTTTGTTCTTACTCTCTTCTTGCTTGCTTGCTTACCTTTCTTCCCGTTCACTTCATCTTCTTCTTCTTCTTTTCGTACATTGTTGGTCTTGGCTGCTAGTTCTTGAGCTTTTTTCTTCTTCTTTTCATCTTCTTGAATCATATTTAGCTAATCTAATCAGTGGACCAGATTTTGTTCTGTATCAATTGGAATTACTTCATAAGTGATTGGGTTCACACACCATTGTTTTGGTAAGTAAAATTAACAGTTCTTTGAAATCATTCTTCATCATCTGGGTAACCACAATTTTTTTCAATAATTTGCATTCGCGTTTCTAACAGGTGGCAATATATGTTGCAACAGAATAGTCATATGTTGCAACATATGACTTATGCATTTTGTCACACCATGTGATTTATGTTTCACAATAGAATAGTTATATGTAGCAACATATGACTTACATTTCGCAACAAGATAGCCATATGTTGCTACATGTAACTTGCACATGTTGCCACATGTGATTTGTTTGTCACAACATATCAATTATATGTAGCAACATATGACTTATATGTCGCCACAAAAATAGTCATATGTTGCAACATATGACTTACATGTCGCCACATAATAGTCATATGTTGCAACATATGACTTACACATTTTGTCACAACATGTGATTTATGTTTCGCAACAGAATATTTATATGTAGCAACATATGACTTATATTTCGCAACAGAATAACCATATGTTGCGACATATAACTTACACATGTTGCTACATGTGATTTATTTGTCACAACATATTAATTATATGTAGCAACATATGACTTACATATCGCCACAAAATAGTCATATGTTGCAACATATGACTTACACATTTCTTCGTTAGTACTAATTGTTTTTTTAATTAATTTCTTCTGGTACAATAAATGAAGGGATTATTTGTAGGGATTGATTATCGTGGTGAATGAATTGAGAAGAAAAATTGATACATTTGGCGTTGGAAGGATGGTAAGAAACGGGGAGGGTCGATAGGGATGACTTTCGAAAGAAATATTTTGTATCATGATTTTGTGAATTTAGTCATGCAATAATGTGGATACAATTGTCAACCGAAAGATCTTGTCATGAGTTACATTCCCCATTTTTTTTCTTAATGAGAAGGTCTTACCTTTTAAAATAACTGATCAACCTAGTTTGCTTGTTTATTTGGTAGGAGCAGAGAGACCGCCATATTAAGAGTCTACATGGATGAAAATTCTATCGAGGAGAATCATAATCCGAAGAAGACCAACAAGATATGTTAAATGATGAATTTGATGTTGTGGACATGAATAATCACGATGCTGAAATTGGAAAAGATGAAGTGCCAGACTTTGAGAGCAACAATCCTTCTACACCTATTGTTGGCAACAACATTCCATGTTCTTCTCAATCATCACGTGTGAGTAATGTTCGAGATGATGAAACTGGTTTTTATAAGGGAATGACATTCAAGTACAAGGAATAACTGACAAATTCATTGAAAATTGCTTGCTTGAAAAAATATTTTAGACTGAAAAAGGTGATCAATTCTCGTAATGTGTTTTCTTTTAAATGTTCATATCCGGAGTGCAATTGGTGGCTGAGGGCTGTGAAATTTACAAGTAGCTACATGTTTGAAGAATCTATGAAAAGTACCATACGTGTGGTTCAGAGCATCTTACAAGCCATAATCCCTATGCCACGACAAAAGTCATAAGTAAGTACTTTGAAAATAGATTCCTAATGGTAAAGGCCCATCCACAAGAGACATGTCAAATCAACTCCGCATAGAATTGGGTTGTAAGGTAAGCTATTGGAAGATTTATAAGGGCATGAAGCGTGCTAAGTCTAATGTTAGAGGAACACATAAGCACGGATATGCAGTGCTTAATGCGTACCATTATATGCCTGAAGTTGTAAATCCAGGAAGCAAGACGACATTGTCGCTCAATGAAAATGGTCGGTTCAAGTACTTTTTTGTATCATATGCCGCTTGGATAACTGGTTTTCAAGAAATGAGAAAAGTAATAGCCGTTGATGGGACATTCCTGAGGAACAAGTATGAATGAGTTTTGCTATTGGCGGTGGCACAAGATGCTGAAAATTATATATTTCCAGTGGCTTTCTGTGTTGTGGACAAGGAATGCGATGCCTCATATGAATATTTTTTTCAAAATATGAGAAGCTTTGTAGATGATACTGATGAGTTATGCATTATTTCTGATAGGCATCAAAGTATTCGAAAGATGGTTTTGACTATCTACCCTGCATCTCATTATGGTTATTGCATGAGACACCTTGGTGAAAATATTTGAAATAACTTTCACAATACCCATTTTTATAAAGCAGCAAAGGCGTACGATAGATGTGAGTTCAATGGCCATTTCAATCAAATAAGAGATTTGGTACCAAAGGCGGTTGAAACTATTGAACGTAGTGGATTCCACACATGGAGCAGGGCATTTTGCCTAGGAAATAGGTACATTATTGTCTATACCATCTCGTTTGAGTTTATTGCAATTTTATGTGTTTTGATTGATTTTTATTTTTTGTTTTGTAGATATAACATTATGACGTCAAACATCGCGGAGTCGGTGAATTCTATGTTTGATGTTGAAAGTGAATTTCTCATTGTCGCTCTATTTGATTAAATAAATAGGATATTTGCACTTTTATTTCACCAGAGGCGTATAGAGCTGGTGAACTCTGCAAATAGATCTGTTCCTTCAATTGAAAAAGACATATCAAAGTATGTCGACACGGGCAACAAATTATTGGCTCATCAAATCGCTAACTACAAATTCAGTGTCACTAGTCATGGTGATATTGCTATAGTGGATCTACAAAGAAGAACTTGTACTTGTAGAATTTTTGACTTGGACAAAATACCTTGTCCACATGCCATGGCAGCGCTTCAAGCCCAATATGGTGCCGATTTTGGAAATAAGATTTATGAGTACTCCTCTCCATATTATTCAGTGGAAAAATACATAATGACATATTGTGAGGAAATTCACCCGGTGCCACCTGAAGATTCTTGGATTGTCCCTTTGGATATCTTAGAGAGAGAAATACCTCCTCCATATGTTGATCCAAGCAAACCTGGAAGAAGGAGATATAAGAGACGACGTGGAGTTGGTGAATCATTTTCCACAAAAAAAAAAGTGTTGCGTATGTAGGAACTTTGGCCACAAAAGAACTACATGCCCAAATCGAAATGCTTCATAAGTGTTGTTGAATTTTAATGAATGTTCTTTTTTATTTGAGGATGATGTTCGCTATCTTCTTATCTTAATTTGAATCAACTTATGTTATGTTATTTATATAAAATGTGTGATTTATTTAATTATGTGTTGCTACTTACAACAGATATTTCATATGTCCCAACATATGTCAATTATGTGTTAGATTTTACAACAGAATATTACATATGTTCCAACATATGTCAATCAAGTGTTACATGTACTACAAAATAACGCATATGTTCCAACATATATTAATTATGTGTTAGATCTTACATCATAATATTGCATATTCTCCAACATATGTCAATTATGTGTTACAAGTACCACATAAAACGCATATGTTCCAACATATTTCTAATAAATAATTACGTGTAAGGTGTGTGAACCATCAATCAATCATTACTGTCATTGGAACAACTTTCAAGAAAAAAGTTAATTACAACTCTTCATATTTTACCCTTTTTTCAAAAAAATAAGTACTTTCATTTGAAAAGTCAAAAGTTGTGTCTCTTCTCTTCTCTTCTATTCGTCTTCAGAAGTTGCAACTTTTCACACATTTCCTGGTAGGGGTGTGCAAAAACCGAACCGACCGATAAACCGAACCGAAAAAAGTGTTATTGGTTTATTGTTACCGGGTTATTGGGTTAACGGTTATTTAATGGTTTTACAAAAAAAAATTATTGGGTTATCGGTTTGTTATTGGTTTTTTAATATTGGGTTATTGGGTTAACCGATAACCCATTAAGAATATAATAATAATTTTTAGTTATATATATATATATAATATTAAACAAAAAATATTAATATAATTAGTAGTATATTAGACTAAAAATATAAAATTCCTACGCAATAAATAATAATTGACATTACTTAACACTTAACACTAACAGACTCCCCTCTCTACTATTTAACCTTTAGGTTTTACATTTTAGGACTACTTATTTACTTTAGGTAGGTCAAAACTCAAAACCTAAAGAACGGCGACGACAAGGATTTGTGAGTTGCGATGACGACGACAACGACAAGTATTAGGTGACGACTAAGGTTGTGAAACTGAATTGTGAATATTTGCTCTGCCTTGAAACCATTTCATGATTTGTTGCCTTCATTATTGTCTAATTCATAGTTTTCTTAAGAAACTCTTTTTTTGTTTTCCAGTGATGATCTTTTTAATTTCTCTTTAGTTAAATTGGTTTACCTTGAAACTATTTCATGATTTGCTGCCTTAATTATTGTCTGATTCATTTTGTAACAGAGACATATACATGACTGAAAATATTATAACTGATGAGGTGGTTGTCCTGGTCGATGAAAGTATTAATTCAAATGCTATACGTCAAACAAAATCTGTTCAGTTAAAGGTAAAGAAAGAAAGAAAGAAACGATCTCGGGCATGGGATCATTTCGGATCATTTGTTGATGAAGAAGGGAATAAGAAATCCATGTGTAAGCATTGTGGTGCAGATTATTTTGCTGATTCAGGTAAAAATGGTACGACGTCAATGCTTACTCATATGTTAACATGTCCAAAGATGCCTCGAATTGTTGATAAAAATCAAACTCAAATAGGCTGTAAAACAGTTCGAGGGGGTGATATGGATGATGTGGTTGTTGTTTCCTGGAAATTTGAGCAAGAGCAATGTAGGAGAGCTTTATGTCGCATGGTGATTGTGGATGAACTCCCTTTCAAATTTGTCGAGAAGGAAGGTTTTAGAAACTTTATGAAAGTAACGCAACCTCATTTTAAGATTCCTTCTCGTACCACTGTGACGCGTGACTGTATTAAACTTTTTGATGCGGAGAAACAGAAGTTGAGGAGATCTTTCGGAGAAGCACAACAAAGAGTTAGTCTTACTACTGATACTTGGACCTCTTTGCAGCGAATTAATTATATGTGTATCACTGCACATTGGATCTATAAAGAATGGATGATGCATAAGAGGATAATTAGATTCTGTCAAGTTTCTAGCCATAGGGGTGAAGATATGGCTAATGAGATAAGTAAGTGTTTACGTGATTGGGGGTTGGATAAAATTTTTACCATCACAGTTGATAATGCTAGTTCGAATGATGTGACTGTGAAAGAGTTGTCGAAGATATTCACCAAACGGGGTACCAATTTCATGAATGGAGAACACCTTCATGTGAGGTGTATGGCACATATTCTAAATCTTGTTGTTCAAGATGGTTTGAAAGTGTCGGCTGCTTCTATTGAACGGGTTAGAAAAGCAGTTAAATACATTAGGTTGTCTCCTGCAAGGTGTAAGAGGTTGCATGAATGTGCTGAAGATGTTGATATCAATTGTAAGAAATCTTTATGTTTGGATGTTTGTACGAGGTGGAACTCCACATACTTGATGTTGAACAACACTATTAAGTTTGAAAATGTGTTTTCCAGTTATGTTGATCGTGATATTGGTTTGTTGCATTACCTTCAATTTGTTGAGGATGAAGATGGAACTGCTGCCGGTGCACTTTTGAGTGATGACTGGAACAATGTAAAGAAAGTTGCTGATTTCCTTCAAATCTTCTATGATCTTACTAGAGAAGTATCTAGATCACAGTACGTTACATCAAATTTACACTTTCTTAAGATTTGTGAAGTTTCTTGTTATTTGAAAAAATTGATAGTGAGTGAAGATGACACTGATGATCTTTTGGATAAAATTGCTAAAAATATGAGAGAAAAATTTGGTAAGTATTGGGGTACTCCTAACAAAATGAATAAGATGATTTTTATTTCTTGTGTTTTGGATCCTCGACACAAGTTTGTTTCGGTTGGCTTTGCACTTCAAATGATGTTTGGAAAAGAAAAAGGACTAGTTCTAGAGCATGAAGTTAGAGGCTACATGGATTTAATGTTTGGTGAATATGTAAAGTCTCTTTCAAAAGATAAAGATAGTCATCACTCTTCATCTTTATCTAGCTCTTCCTTTGAAAAGTTCAGTTCACTGCCTTCAAGTTCAGATAGTACTGTCCAATCAATAGGATCTTTGGGGTCATTCATGGTTGATCTAATGAAACATAAAGCTGGAAATGCTACAATTGTTAAAACAGAATTGCAAAAATATC
>JAJOOR010022845.1:0-18854 GCA_036250505.1 Solanum acaule | reverse complement strand
TCACTTAGATTTGTTGTTCTTGAGCTGAGGGTCTCCCGGAAACAGCCTCTCTACCTCCACGAGGTAGTGGCAAGGTCTGCGTACACTTTACCCTCCCCAGACCCCACCTAGTGGGATTTCACTGGGCATGTTGTTGTTGTTTTTATTCCACATTGAGGGTTGAATATAATTTGCAGAAGAACTTCGTAACGGCGGAGAGGGCTTGAAAGCCACTTGACTCTAAGGAGAGGGGCTTCGCCTCGAATCCAAATGATTTCTCTTCTTCTCTTAAGATATTTCTAGTTAGGACTTGATCGAGGGATCAATTGACTCCGAAACATAAAGTAACAAGACCATGCCCCCGCCTAACTAAATAAGCCCTAAAACAATGTATAAACACTTCTTACACATTTTTTTATATAAGATAGATATATTATTTATAGCATGTGTAATATTGTATGTATGAATACTCAATTGAAAAAAAATAATCAGCTATGCAAGTGTAAACTAAATATATATGTTGAAGTGCAATAATTTGTGTTGGGATATATAATTATGCAAATTTTGAATTCTTTTTGTAGGTTTTTACTGTTGAATTATGCCTCAATCCCAACTTCACTAGGGCTAGTTATATCTTTATATGAATCCTCAATATTCATATCAACGACATACATTCATTGTAATCTCATAAATAAAGTTTGAGGAGACTAGAGCATACACGCTAGAAATTCAACCTTAAAACTGTTGTATCTACTCGATAAACCACTTTATACTTCATTAACATAACATGACAATCCAAACATATATCGACCCGATTGAAACCATACCACAAACAACCACCCTTTTCACAATTACTATATATTGCAGTATTTAATAGAACATGGATATCAACCTTAAAACAGAAACACACACCAACCCCCTGTATACACAGGACACATCCTCCTCTATCTAAGGTTCACCTCACCTCTTTCCTTTCTACATTGTTGTTCACTTCCGCTGGGTTAGAAACAGTACTATCAATTCTAAGGTTACAGAGCAGAGAATCGCGTCCGGTTAAAAGGATATGGAAGAATCTATCTGCTTCCTTAGCTAGCAGATCTAGTCCTCCTGAAAGTTTTTCCGCCTTTTCAGTCAGATTTGAAGTTAGGAGGTGCAACTGCTCAGCTTCATTAGGATCTACTCCATTCTGTACGAGGGGGTACAACTTCTTCACACTTGTATCCACTACTTCAAGCTCTTTCAGTGCTGTGATCCTTCCACTTGAATATATACTCCTGATCTCCTGACTGATAAAATCGCGAACATCAACAAATGCTTCTGTCCACAAGCAAGTCTCATGAATCTGCAGGTCTTTCAACTCCTTTGTAGAACCGGAAAACGTGACAGCAAACATGCTTAATATGAATACAGTTACTACTCTCACTCCGTACATTGCCTGCATTAGAACCTTACCTTTTGCAGAATTCTTGATCTTAGGTAGGTTCAGTGATTCCGTGAGGCTGTCCAAGATGGCAAAACAATTCTCTAGTCTTGGGTTCTTTGAATTGATATGCTGCTTCCATCCGTCAAATGAGGAATGAGCCTTCATGAACTGGTTTGAGGTTCCATCCAAGTTATGCAAGCCGCACTGAAGATAAAGGTGGCCTTGGTTAAGCCTTGAGATATCAGAGCTGAAAGCAATGCAGATGTCCAGCAACTTCACACTGTTGTCCAAGTACACATCTATCCATTTCTCATCCCAGTCACATACGGGAAGTTCAAGCTCAGTAATGAGAGTTTTCACGTCTGTATGAATTGCACAAAGTGTACTTATTGCTTGTGTCATCCATGACAACGTGAGGATATCTTCCTTACCTCCTGGCTTGAGACTCTTAACCCTCTCCGTTAATGACTCCTCAAAGGCATTTAACAGAGCCAGAAGCTTAGGAGACAAGTACGAGCCCTTAGGTAATATAAATTTGAAAGGATTTCCAAATGGGAGAAAAGGGCGGTGTGGTTCCTGTGGACGACTCATTTGAATATCAAGATACTGCACAGCAAAAAATTTTAAAAATGAGACGCAAAAAAGGACGAAACCTGTGGAATGGAGGTGAAAAAAAAGGCAACTACTTTTACCGGTTACAATTGAGGCAATTAATATACATGTTATGTTACATTACATGTAGTTTATCTGAGCAACACCTACATCCTAAAATAGGTTTCTTGAACTTTGGAAACAAATAACATGTGAAGCCAACAAAACATAGCAATCCAACATACCTTTTTTATCAAGAATTCTAAAAGAAATTGCACTCAACACAAGCAACACATTGAATAAACCATTTGTAAATTGCTTTTTTAACAGCCACACCGGACACCTTTTGCTCAACCATGAAATGAATACCATCTTGAATGTGTCGTTATGATATTCTCATTGCTCAGAATTAAGGAAGACAACATACACGCCCTTATTACCTAAACATTCGTTACTCCGTGTACAAAGGGATGAAAAATAAGCTAAATATAGAGTCTAGAGGAGCATATAAGAAAATTACACTTAATAACAAACATTTTAACTTGTTTTAATGCCTCAATTCAATTTGACTCTCGCAAGAATTTTCTCCTCACCCAAGCCTCAGTCATTACAACTTCTCCAAATGAAAAGACAGGTAGCCAAAACTTCCTTCATCTGAAATTTTTCCAGCAGAATCAGTCTTTCCCAATTACTAACTAAAATAAGCACATATTTCACTACCATACACATACCAACTACCAAGCAACAGAGAAGTGTGAAACCTTAGGATTTTAGAACCTTACTCGTCTCTAAGCACATACCATAGCCGTAGAATAAAAAACCTAATGTTGTAAGTTGCACCAAAATCAAGCAAATTTAACTACATACAACAAGAGGAAACCAATATCTGCTCAAATTAACCACCAATTAACCCATAATCACATCTAAAACACTCACCTGATAGTCAAATATCACAAATTCAAACATTTACCAAACAGTAGACACCTAATCATTTCTCCGACTCACACAAAGTCACATTTCAGAGTCGAACCCTAAAATAACATACATACACATACAGAAAAAAAAAATATATGCCTATAAATCTAAACACACAAACCAATTTCTCCCCAAATTAACCACCAATCAACTCATAATCACATCTAAAACACTCATCTAATAGTCAAATAATAACAATTCTAACGTTTCCAAACAGTAAACCCCTAATCATTTCTCCGATTCACACAAAACATACATAAATTCGCAAATACAAAAAAAAAAATAAGCACACACATACACATAGAGCAAGAGAAAGAGACTGTACAGTAGTAGAGAGATGATCGGAAAATCGCCGCTAGAAAACTGGATATGCAGATGAGTAGAATTTCAGAAATGATAAATGTTAGGTTTTGAAGACAAGAGGGCTTTAGTTATTGTGAGATATTGACCGTTGGATTTTTGATCGTCAAATAAAAGAACGGCTAGGATTAGTCAAGTTTGGTACGGACTATGGACATTTACTAATTTGCGTTACCGTGAGGAAGCGTGTAGAAGATTGTAGACGGAAAGAATCTGACCGTTTATATTTTTGGTGACGTCATTTCACTTTAAGGCCGTGTTTGTTGGATTTGTTTTATTTTTATACAGGCTTAAGTCATACGCGGCCCCTTAAAGTTGTTCGCATTTTTCATTTAGACACCTCAATTTAGCCTTGTACCTATCAAACACTTAAATCTTAATAAATTTATACCTATTTGACACAAAATCACAATAAGTTGAAAAATAAATATGCATGTGTTTCAAACGCCTGTACATAACAAACATACCAATAAAATAATGACACGTGGCATTGGATCCAACTTTTTAAAAAACTCTATTTTAATAATCCAAAATGAATATTAAGAAAATAAAGTTTTATTATTTTGAATTATCCTCCCCACCCGTCTTCTTCTTCAGAACCTATTTCCATGGCCCTTCCATTAATGCCGACGCTAGCACCGGCAGCCTAGAAAACCATCACCCGACCTCTTTCTTTTCCCCCCTTGAATCAACCCACATTTTTCTTTCCTCCATCGAATCTTACTCCTTTCATGAGCGTCAGTAGTACACCATTGTTGTCCACCTAAGCTAAATACCCATTCTCTTTCATTTTAATAGCATCAAAACCTTCTATTCATTGTCTTTATATTTTTCCAATTAGTAATCATTAATCACAATTACAACAAATAATAATAAACTTTTTGCCCGAAAAAATCAATACATATTTTTTCCATCGAAATGAATGGAGCTTCACCGGAATATTGAAGATATAGATCTACATAAAAAAAAAAAAAAAAGGAAGAAGAAGAAGAAGAAGAAGAAGGAGGAGGAGGAGGAGGAGGAGGAGGAGCAGAAGAAGGAGAAGCAGAAGAAGGAAGAGGAGAAGAAGAAAGAGAAGAAGAAGAAAGAGAGAGGTGGAGGGGGTGAGGTGGTGCGTGCTGTGTAAAATAAATTATGGATGAGAATGGCACAGGGAATTGGGCTGGAGAAGAAGACTACTTTTAAAAAAAAGTATTTTTTCCTTTTTCGTTAATTTTGGTATATAAGTTACGAAAAAAATAAAAAAAATTAATTTCAATAGTTTTACGCGCCTAAAGAGAGTGTAGCACACATTTTTTGACATGTCAGCATTTTGTGTCTAATAGAAATTACTTTTGAACAAATAAAGTGTTCAATAGGCACAAAGATAGATTGAGGTGTTCAAATGAAATATGCGGACAACTTTAAGAGGCTGCATATGACTTAAGCCTTTTATACACAAGACTTGGGAATTTCCGACAATTTATTTTTATGTTTTATTATATTATATATAAATTATAGGGTGTGTTTGATAGGAGAATATTTTTCTTATTTCGTATAAAATATTTTTTTTGAAAAATAAATTGATTTCTTACGACATATGAATCAAGTTAAATATGATTAGAGTTTTGGTATAAAAATTATAAGACTCGAATTGACAAAAATATACTTCATTTTCTTAAATGAATTGTGTCGTCTTTTATTCCTTATTTGAGTGAATCATTTTTTTAAAAATTTTCATTTATGATTAATAACCAACTAACCTAATGAATCCAAATTGAAATCATAATAATAAAATCGACAAATGTATTATTATATTTGATTGATTTGATTTTAATAATTTAAAATTCAATTAAATAAATAAAATTTTAATTTTGTCCAATAATTGATCCAAACCGACCTATAAACACTGCTACCTGAATTATTATAGTATAGAGTCAAGACCTTGTTTCTAGATACGACTTAATTAGTTAAAAGCTCAACTTAGTTTCATTTTACAAAACATGGGAAGATTTGTTCAAAGTTTGTAGTTTATACGTCCAAGCAAATACTTATATATTCGATCCCACTAGTCTATACCCCCAATATCCCAACAATACAATGAAACTTAGATTTCAAAAACTTCATTTTTTTGAAAAGAGAAATCTATGTGACGTATTTTGCCAAGATATAACTTTTTTTTTTTTTTACTTAATTTTAAATATATAAGTTTATCCAATTTTAGATAGTGGTATTATTTTATATTGGGTTATTATGAAACTTGTCATGATCTTTCTGTTAGATATATATATATATATATATTCAAAACTTTTTAAAAAATACACACATTTACACTTATTTGTCAGCTCAGCTAAAACTAATCTAAAGTAATAAGAAACAAAAATAGAAAAAAGATCCAAAATTACACACATATATAGTTTGTTTATGACATAGTAGTGTTGATAAACGAGGCGTTGTAACGATACACTAAAAGTTTGGAGACAAATTTTAGGTCTAAATATTTTAGGTTAAGTAGGATTGAAATAGAGTACCTAAAGTGCAAGTTTAGTGACATGACACATGATGTGAATGTGAAGACCGATGCACAAGTACCTTCAAGTATTTTGGATCCATATTCTAAGGAGACATGTAGATTGATGATGACATTGTACATCGTATTGGAATAAGATGGACGAAAAAGAGGCTCACATTTGAAATACTGTGCGATAAGAACGTGGCGTCAAAATTTAAAGGTAATTAAGCTCTACAATGTGATGGTTAGACCGATAGTGGTATATGAGACAAAGTGTATGCAAGTTAAGATTACTTACATTTAGAAGATGAGCCTAGAATCTATAATAATTTGAGTTTATATATGGGAAAAAAACATATCTAAACTATCATTGTTTTTGGAAGTCTCATACTTTAACTATTACTCCCTCTGTATTAAAATATTTCTCAATGTTAGAGTGGCCTATATGCACCCGATGTTGATTAAGAACAAATATTCGACCAACTCAACATCAATATGTGTTTTAATACAAAGGTAGTGATCGATTATGTTGGTAAAAAAAATATTGGATGGTTGAGATATGAAGCTCGCGATAAAAGAATAGTTTAAGTATGTTTTTGGTCATAGATAAGAACTTTGAAGCTAGAATGCCACTACACTACAAAAGATTCCTTAGTCTAGGGATGACAATTAGGCGGGTTGGGTCAAATTTGGACGGGTCATAATGGGTTAAGACAACAATCAGGTCAAGACCCAATTCAGTCCAAATTTGCTCGAGTCAAAATGGATTAGGTAATGGACTAGATTACGGGTCAAGACTCAATCCAATCCAATTCTTACTAAGTTTAATTACTCTTCTTTGTTCTTTTAAACTATTTTAGTACTTAATAATTTTTTTTTCTTTATTATGCCTATATACAACATATCAAATTGAAAATAAAAGTTTTTTTAAAAATATTTCGACAAGAGTTTTCATGAGCCAATTTGGGTTACATATCAACTCAATTTTTAATGGATTGAAATGAGTTGAGCTAATGAATGAGTGGGTCAATAACCTGCCCAAACTTAAACGGATTGAATAAATTGAACAGGTTGGGATTGATTTTGCCACCCCTACTCCCTACCTAAAATGGATTTAAAAAAAATTATATATAAGAGAAGCATATAATCAATATATTGGTTACATGAATTCTGTTTGAGAGAAAAAAAATCAAAGTGTTGAAGTTCTTATGTGTGGACCCAAAGAAGATGAGACATGAAGTTGCTAACATTTGTTCATCTGGTTTAGCAGCCAATCTTCATTATGTGTCTATCATTTCTGTTGCTGATTTCAACATTTTCGATTTGATTTTTCAAATTTCCATGTGACTTTTCATATATATACTCTTATCTTTTTGAACTTTTCAACTTTTAAATTAAGAGTATATATATGAAAAGTCACATGGAAATTTGAAAGGTCAATTATTATTAAAATAAATATAAAAAAGATAGCGCATAAAAATTAACTTTAAAAGATACAAGTATCTACTTTAATTTCTTGTCTTTAAGGAATAATTACTCATTTGTAGTCTTTTATTATTTGTGTGAGAAATTTGAAAGGTCAAGATTAAGAAATGAGAATAAGAAGATTAAATATATGAAAATTATAAAAGTGGACCCCTACACTCAATCATAATCTAATTAATTAAATGTTAGTAAATAAATTTCTAATTTATTATATAGTCTTAATTACTCTTAATTTAAAAGTTGAAAAGTTAAAAAAGATAATTACATTTAATATATATTTATTAGTACTCCCTCTTCCTGCTCCGTTATCTAGTTTAATAGTTTTTTTTTGTTACTAAATCTATGTAATTTCTCCCAAAATTAATTTTTTAATTCTTTTTAATTTTTTATTTTTTATTTTTTATTTTTTATTTTTTAAATGTTGTTCATTTCTCCTTATTTTATTCTGTTCATCTTTTTTCCTTAACCTATGTTCTTAGCACCTGCTTCTTTAACCATACCCTGAGATACACAACCCTTTTGGTTCCCTGACCATGGTGGCCTTTCAACTTCCTAGAACTTTACAGGTTAATCCATTGGGGTTACTAAGAAGGTAATGAACTAACCATTTACTAAGAATAATTTAAACAGTATATGAACAACATAGTAATGAACATCATATTATACAGTCAGTCATAATAACAATACATATATAACAATACATATTATAGGGAGAACTTACTAAGATCTAGAAAACTGATAACTACTTACATGATAATGGTCGGAATGAGGTTTCCCTTTCGGGGGTCCCCGGGTGACCTTGCAGCTACTTGAAGAAAATAAATATTAACACTCTTTTACACAAACACTCACACTCTTTTTTAAAAAAAAACTAAAACTTTCAAAACTCTCAAGCTTAATCTCTCTAGTATGTTTTGCTTGCTCTGCTCTTTGCTCTCCTTCTCTGTCTTTCTTCTAGCAAATGGTCTCTTATTTATAGCTGAGGAGCTGGATTTGAAATTCGAATTTCAAATTTTGAATAGGTTTTCTTCACCTGCCGGGTGCTCTTTGGGCCCCATCGTATGGCTTTTGAAAACTTTTTTCAAAATAATAGTCCTTTGAGTAGTGGAGTCTTCTTTATTATCTGCTTTTTATAGTAGTGGCTCCTGATGTCATTGCTTACGTATCCTTTTTTGTCTTCTCTTCGTGGTTGTCATTGCTTGCGTATGTTCTATGTGTCTAAGTTGTGTAATGCTACAGAGTCGAAACTCATTCCTGAGTCGTCGTCTTCGTTTGGGTCTTGAGCAAATTGGTCCATTGACGGGTTGTATTCGTCACTTCTACTTTTTGAATCTTCAGGATCAGAACTTACTAGTTATGGTTCTAGGTTTGGGTATTCTTGTATAACTACTTCTTTAGTCTTTTCTGCAAGTAACTTGTAAAGAGAACTTTGTATCAAGCGTTCAATTTTTTTTTTTTCTTTTTTTCTTTTTAAAAGGAAACCTTTAGTCTTCTTGCTTGTCTCTGGTCCTGTTCTGGCTATAGTATTGAAACTTGCTGGTAAAATTCTTACACTTTTTGGCAAACTGTCAGCCATTAACGAATTTGATAAGTCTTTACCCGCTATCGTGTGAATGGGGCTAGCTGTATCTTTAGCCGATACAATAGCTCTTTCTACATTCTTTAGGGAATGTACACCCGTCTTATCCATTTTGGAATGAGATGGCGAACTCTTTTGTTTGTCTGATAATGGTATGGTCTGGTTGATATCAAATTGTAAAATTTTTATTCTTTCTTGTAGGACATGAATATGTTGGGTCAATTTTTCCTTTTCTTTGTCGAGTCTGTCAATATTTTGGTTTTGTCTGCTAAAACCTTCTGTCATTGACGAACAATGATCACAAAATATGATTTTGTCTGTGTCTTTCTTGATGTTGTATTGTATGAATGAGTTTGTGGTTTGTCTTAACGCTGGGCTTATGAAATAATTTGGTCCCAAAGTTCCTCTTGCATAGTCTAGGGCTTCGTTTAAATCATTGAACCCTTTGAAGAGGGGAGTGGGGAAGTCTTTTATGGAACTTATTACCTCAGTCCATGTCTGAAAAATGCCTGCTAGTCTTCTTTGAACTACCACATAGAACTTAAACTTCTTATTCTCATTTTTCTCAGTAAAATAATGGCTTAATGAATTTATTACTTAAATGAAATAGTTGTTGTCTCTTGGTATCTTGTTGTAGGCTATCCACAGATTATCTATCAAGCATCGTTGAGGTCTATCTATCTTTGTCTCTGGTTTTACTCGAAAACTTAAGTTAGATGGTGGATAAAATATCAGGTTTTGTTTTCCAAAATAAAGTCTTTCTATGTTTGGGGAGTTTAGTCTGGCTTCTTCAAGTTTTGTCTGTGGTTTGAACAAAGTATTTCTTAACATAGTCTGTAGATATAAGTCTTTGTCTTTCTGTGTTGTAGCGCTGCTTGAGCTGGAGGCTCTTGCTTTGTCTTTTCCTGTATTAATGCTGAAACAGAATAGTTAGTTTTTATAAGCCTGCTAAGTTGATCTGCTAAAGAATTATCCTTTCCTTTTATATGTTCTAAAGTAATATTATATGTTGAAGTAGCGTCTAAAAAATTTAGCCATCGTCTTTTACTACTACTTTTCCCATTTATTTTTTGGTGAAACTTTACAATAGCTTCACAATCAGTTCTAACTAGGATTTCCTTTTTATTTATAATATATAGTTTGAAACTGTTTAGACCGTAAATTACCGCTAGTATTTCTGTGTCTATACTGCTCATATTTCCTTTTTCTTTGTATTTCCCGCTTTGATAAGAGCAGATTTTTTCATCCTTTTTATCTTCATACTTATTTTTCTTTGTTTTTAATACCGCTCCCCATCCTTCTAAACGTCCATCTGTTTCTACTATTGGATAGTCTGTTTCTAATGGGAGAGATAGGTCTGGTATATTTTTAACCATTTGTTTTAATTTTTGAACTAATTTTATGTCTTCAGTATTGAAAGTCTTTTGTCCATGTACTCTTGTTTTTGAGTATAGAGGTCCTACTACTTTTCCTAGGTCTTTTATGAAGTTTCTTGCATAATTTAAGATTAATAGAAATTTTTGTAATTCTTTAGTGTTGTCTAATTTATCTGGCATTTCTAAGACCTTTTTGGCTATATGAGGTTGTAATTTTATTTTTCCATTTCCAATTTCTACTCCTAAGAACTTTATGAGACTTTTGCATAACTCCATCTTTTTCTTGCTAATAATTATTCCGTTGTCTACGAATAATTTAAATACCGTTTGTAAATGTCCTAAGTGTTCTTTAATAGTATGAATAAATACTAAAATATCGTCTACATATACTAAAATGAAATTCTTATATTCCCTAAAAATATTATCCATTTTTCTCTGGAAAATTGGAGGGGTTGTCTTTAGTTCAAATGACATTACTAACCATTCGAAGTGTCCTTCTGGACAAGTAAAAGCGGTCCATTCTATGCTGTCTTCGTGCATTTTAACTTGCCAATATCCAGATTTACAATCAAACTTGTTAAATATTTTTCTTCATTGTATTTGATTTATTAGTTCTGATTTATCTGGTAGCTTATATCCATCCATTCTGATATTATCATTAAGTCTCTTATAATTTATTACCATTCTAGCCTTTCCTCTTACTATTTCGCTATGATTTCTTACCATAAATGCTGCTGTTCTTGAAGTTGATCTTCTTATTACTCCTAATTTTAGTAATTTTTTTATCTGATCTTCGAATTCTTTCAGGTCTTCATTTGTTGATTTTATCGAGGCAATTTTAACAGTGTACTCGGGGTTAATGATGTCAGGTCTGCAAGTTATATGATTGGCTTCCCAGTGTTTTAGGGGTCGCTTTCCAATTATTTCTAACCTGTCTAAAATATAAATTACTTCATCTAAATCTTTTTGATTTTTTATTACCCCTATATGTTGTAAACCTCTATTGAAATTGTAAAGTTCTGTATTTATTTCTATTAAATTATGACTTTTTTCTATATGTGTATCTGAAATGCTCATCTCTAATAATTCGATTTCTTCAATTTTTTCTTTTCATCTATAAAATGTATCTTAGTACAAGTGCATTCTTCTCCTTTATTGCACTTTGAAGTATCTGTGTTGGGCTTATTTTTAAGATATCTAGATCTTGTTGGAATGGATTTCGTTGTTATTGCGGTCTGAGTAGTATTTTTAGAGAAGATTACTCCATCTCTAGTAAGGAGACAACTTCCATTGTTATGTAGCAAGAAGTCTAATCCTAAGACAAAGTCTACTCTAATATTTAAATCTCTAACCCATATTTTTTCCAACTTGTACGTGGGTTTATAAAAGTCTGCACAAGTGTTTAAAAAACTTATTTGTGCATTGCTAACATAATGCTTATATACATTTGAATATCCATCCATTTGCATGGCGCTTTGTGGTTCTGAAAATTCTTTTATTACCTCCATAGGTAGGATACCTCTATTTATTATACTTTTTGTGCATCTTGAAACTACTAGAGCTAGAGTTTCTATCTCACAGTCCTGAATCCTTATTCTAGTTAGTATTTTTATTGTATTAATTTTCTTGTCTTTATTACAAATCAGTCCTTCGAATGACTTGTAATCTTCTTTTTCATTAAAAATTTCTATCTCTAATTTTGGCGTTATAATTTGGCTGGTTTTTTCTACTTCTTTTTGGCTGGTTTCTTCTATTTTTCTTTTTCCTTTTTCTAATCTACTTATTCATTCCTCTAAACTATCAATTCATTCTTCTAAAGATTTTAATGTTTGTTCTTTAGTGCTTAATGTCGTGTCTATTATCTTAATATTAAATATTTTGTCAATGCACCTAATGCAACTTTCTATATAACAATTCATGCATTTGGCTCTTCTGTCTTTACTTGGGTATCCTGTGCAATTAAAGCATCTTTGGCTATCTAATCATTTTCCTTTACAAAATTGGTGATCACATTGTATATTGACAAATTAATAGACTTCTAAACAATATACATTGCATCTAATTGTAGAAAGTTGTTTCATATTCCCACATTTATTAAAAGGTTCAATTTCTTAGTTATTACCTATAATTAGTTCAATTAAAATATTTAATTCCTCTCATTTTTCATGGAATTAATATCATGCTTTTTCATATACTTTATAGGATTTTATAAATTTGGACAGAAAAATGTGTACTATTCAATCACATAGTCAAATTAAATGATCTATCAAACTCAAAGTAAAAATCATCTTATTATTCTGTATTCACGACTTTTGCAGCTTCTACAAGCTTTTCATCGTCATGCATTCATCACACACTTCCTACTTTTGGGTTTCAGTTACAAAACAATATTGAGTTTTGGGTTTAAGAATTATATTGCTTCAACGTGGGAATGTTGGAGGCAAAACACATTATGGTCTTTCTTTCGATTTTGATAATGCCTTTATTTGATTATGAGGAACAGGCCAAAAATAATTACATAATTTATGTTTAAATATTCTTAATTATTTTTCGATTTGTATGATGAAACTTCTTTCAAGGTGGGTTGTATCATCATTTGTGTCTTTTTTTTTTTACTAATGTTCCTTTGTTATCTAGCTCAAAAGATCCTTCTTTTTGTGTGTATATATATTTGCACTTTATTTACTGGTTTTGTATTTTATGATAAGTTTTTTGGGTTGCATTTATTCTCGTGTTTTAATAGATTTTTGGTGATGATCTCTTATATAAAGTGAATAGAAAATATTAATCCACTTCACTTTTGTGTTTCATCATCTTATAATTCTTACTCCCTCTGTCCCAATTTATGTGACTTACTTTTCTTTTTAGCAAGTCCCAAAAAGAATGACACATTTATATATTAAGTAACAATTTAACTATAAAATGTCTATTTTACCCTTAATGAAATGATTTACAGCCGCACAAATTTCTATCATTCATTTTGGACCACAAGTTTTAAAAGTCTTCATTTCTTTCTTAAACTTCGTGCCAAGTCAAACTATCTCACATAAAATGGGACGGAGGGAGTATAAATTTATGTAAAATCAATTTATTGTTCATTTTTCCCCTCATTAACATGATAAATATATATTTATTCTTTGTTTTTATTACTTTTGTTAGATATGTTTACGTCCATTTCTTAAATTTAGAGCAAGAGTTTATCACTATATCACATACTACATGCTATATTATCTTAATTAGTTTTATATTTTTCAACATTTTTTATTTTGCAGACAAATAACCAAAATTAAATGAAAAGAATTAATTAACATTGTTATATTTGCACAGAACAACATATACAAAAGAATAATGTAATTGATAATTATCAACGTTAGATTAGGACCTATACAAATTTATGTTACAGTAAAAAATAAACGTACAATGCACGTTTCCAGAACTAGTTAATAATAAAACTACATGTTATAAGAGGTAGCCATAATACAAATTTGACAAATTTATTTCCTCACTTGGGATTACAATGCAGAGAGGGATCAACGAATTTTACAAAAAGAAAAAAAGAAGTTGAAAAAAATTCACTACGTATAACCAAGTGGACCAAGTTAAATAACATGTTTATGTATTATGCCTTAATTATAAATTTCAGCGCGGATAACCAGGTGGAGGGTATCCAACACCACTTGGAGCATAATTGGGTGGAGGATAGCCATGATGTTGCAATGGGGGAGGAGGGTACATGGGGGGTTGTTGTTGTGGTGGTGGGTATCCATAGGGTTGCTGGGGTGGGGCTGGGGGTGGGTATGATTGAGGTGCATATGCAATGGTTGGAGGAAGAGGCTGATCCAAACGAGACATCTGTTGAACAGGTGGTGCTGCTGTTGGCCTTGCACCAAACTTTCCATCTCTTTTGTCCATTTCAACCTTGTGTTGTGTCTGCAAAATTATTTGGAAACATCACAATATTTTAGAACATAATACATAACCAAAACTTTGAGAATTCACGTTTAGACATCTTAATTCGTTTTTATTGTGTCAGTTGAACACTCTAACTTACAAAATGATCATCTAGACACTTTCAAAATTTATGTGTCACATCAGCATCAAGTGTTCGTGAAACACAATAGGGACGAGTTGGAGTGTTAAATTGCCAGTTGAGACCAAGTTGAGGTCATTCTAGATGTGAACTTTCAAACTTTGCGTGTTTACTTGCCAGCTGAGGCTTTATTACTTCATCTATCTCAATTTATGTAGTGATGTTTTACTTGACACGAAGTATTTTAAAAAAAAATCTTTTTTGAAACTTATGTTTTAAAGGCATCTTAGATGTTTTTTTGGGGCATGTATAGATGTTTATTAAGGAAAATCTCTATGCTATATATTGCAGATGCCTAATATGTTCAAGTTATCACATACCTGCATACAACTGCAAACCCTGCAAAAAGAAAAAAGAAAAGTTAATAGAGATGGACGGTTTAATAAAAACATCTTTTTTACGTTGTAGTTAGTATATATAAGTTAAATCGTAGTTTTCAATACTAGCCAAGCATCTTACGTGCAATAAACCATGTCCGAGCAACAATTCAGAACCCGAGAAGCCTCTTGAAGTTGGTCATTTCCTGTAATACAAGCAATGCAGCTAAATATACATGCTACCTGCTGGAGGCAAAACATGAATCCCTACACAACCAAAGGCAAAACACATTATAAAAAGATAACAACGAAAATGAAAATGTGTAGGAGTTGAACTTACAATTATGCAATTATCGCATTTTGTTGTCTGAAGATTGAACTCGTCTTGCAACATAAAACGTGTTGAGGCAACTGAATTAGCAAAGCAAAGAAAAACCTGAAGAGTAGCGCGAAATTGAGTAAAATGAATAAGAGGGCTAAAGAAAAAGCTCATAGTTTCTGCACTATATGAAAATCTTGAATACGTATAATTCAAGAAACACCAAACCTCTGTACAAAGACACAACTCTGGGCAATGACTTTCTCCACATCTGCCACTACAAGGCATATATCCTCCACAACATGTATACCTAAAAGCACAAAATATCTTTAAATTATATTGACTCTTCAAGAAATAGCTAGTTGTATAACTAAACAGAGAAAAATAATGTTTACCTTGACATATCATTGTATAGAGCTCGTTTTCTGAGAATGTACGATGCACAAGGACCACTAAATCAAATCGAAGGTAAACTGATAAGCAATTTTGAAAAGTGGCACTTGAATCAGAGAAGCATTCAAAAATTACTCGTCTTTACATCGTGCAACATTATATAGATGATGAACATTTATTCTAAAACTCTGCATCTACATAGACATATCACTTTGGTTAATATACGCCTAAAACCTGAATACACAATAGTGTTACGAGCTAAACTTCCAATGATACTGAAGAGTTCTAGACACAACAAGTACTGTGAGCCACTTGCATTTCAAAATTGCTGCATATGGAGTAACATAATACATCAGATCAGGAGACCTAAACTCCATCAAAAAATGAACAACAATGGTATAATTCGCAATCCATTTCACCATATTCTCCCTCTCAATAACTATAAGACTATCCTGTCTTTTCAGCTTCGGAGTTATTAAATCAGAAGTTTTAAGTTATATCCACGGATGATGTAAAAAAAAAATCTATTCCGTGAAATCGTTTAAAAGAGAAATAAATACACATTGAGCAGTAGTAAATTATACAAATGTCAAAATACTTAAAATCCTTTATAACAGATTACCAGTTCATATTAAGTGCCCGTTTGACCATAAAAAATATTTCACTTTTGAAAAACTGTTTGAATATAGAATTGATTACAAAGTCACAATTTTTCACTCGAAATCAATCACAAAAATTCAAAAAACTACTCCAGTTGATATTCATATCTAAATACAACTTCAGCTCCAATTATCATTTTCCACTTGAAAAACAAACACTACTAAATTTATCAAATTTCACAATTTTCATGTCAAACCGATGAAACAATTGATGCAGACTTTCGAGGAGTATGGGCTAAAGCATAACATAAAAGAGGAGAATGCACATAAATCAACTCACCACCAAAGCGAAAAACAGCAAACTGCAAATGCCAAAAACGCAGATCAGCATTTCCATAAAAAAATAAAAAACAAATTGAGTAAAAAAATTAATGAAATTTTACAGTTAAAATGAGACGTACAAAGAGGATCGGACTGCGGAGCACGGAGAAGATCGGTGTGCCAGTGATTCGGATAGTTTTGACGGAACTTCATTTTCTCCATTTCAGCATCCAATGAAGCCATTGGAACAACAACTGAGTAACTGTCGTTGGGGCAGAGACCTAAAAATCTTCTGTTTTTTTTTTTTAATAATAAAAAGATATAATCAAACAAGATCGAGCGGGTTTTCAAAGTTTTGAATAAAAAAATATAATTTCTGGAGATCGAACGCCTTCCGTGTCTGCGCAGTTGACTTTTCAAACTTTGAAGAGGAATATGGGAAGGAAGAATGATGTTTCTAGAAGTACAAAACACACAAAGTTTACCAAAGTAATGAGAGGACGGAGATAGTAAAGGTTCAGTGTCGGATTCAGAATTTTCACCCGTAAATTAAGGATATCATTAGTAGCCCAGTATAGTCTAGTATCATTGACTTATCTCTCCTCTTTGATTGAGATGGTTCAAAACTAATATATATACAAAAATATTGAAAATCTACCCTATATATCCAATGTAATTTTTTGTCGATGGGGTTAAGAAGTTACTCTTTAAATATGAGGTGATTTCATGAAGATTTGAAGAAGTTGTAAATTTGGTGCTCGTGATGTTTTTCATGTGTTCTTGAGGAAGAAAAAACAAAAAGAATACATTTGATCCAAAATCCCAATTGAAAATGTTAAAAGTTGTTTGGGTTTTTGTCGAAGTAAAAAAATAATTTTGCAAAGTTAAAAAATAATGACACGAATGACATTTTTTTCAAAAGGTAATGACATAAATGAGTCAAACTTTTAACGGATAATATAAATGAGTTTTTTCTCAAAGTTAGATGACATATGTAAGCCTTTTCCTTATATTAAATTCACTTAATAAAATTCTGACTCCGCCTCTAATAACATATTTAAATGATTTTTTTATTTTCTACCACTAAATTAGTGAGCTATATGCCCTACATATATTGTCTTGATGTATTATATGAGTCATTAAAATTAAGACAATTTTTCTGTAATTTCTATCAATTTTTTTTTATTATATTTGCACTTGATTTAATTTTGAAATGTATACCGGAGAAATATTGTGTGATATATATGATACTTTTTCATCAGATCTTATTTTTCAAAGTTCAACCAAACTCTATTTAAAGTACACTTTGGATGAGATTGAAAATTCATTCATCTCTTATATTTAAATAATTTTGTTTAATCTCCCATCATACTCATTTGTTGATATTTTTCCGCATTTTTTTTTTGAAAAAATATCGCATGATTAAACTGTTAACGTTATATTATTTTGGGCTAATGAGATCGTTTATAATAGTAATAATTTTTATTATAGTTGTCTACCACAATTTAATGTTAATTTTCTTGAGCATCTTTTATTGATATCACGTGTCCATCCTGTATACTGCCACGTTTCCAAACTACTTATTCCCAATAATTTGCTTGAAATTTGTTCATAATTCTTTTTGTGTTCCTTTGGCCAATGTATCTATTAGGAATTAGGGTTTCTTTTGATTAGTGGGTCATGTTAAAATTATTTAAATTATGAGCAGATTTAAAATGGGTGAAAAAATAATTTATATAGATGTCACATAGGAAAATAAAAATGTACACAATTAAAATTCAAAGGGATATTGCTTCACGTGAAAAGCAAATAAAATATTATGGTTCACCCATTTAGAAGTGAACTATTTTAAAATATTGTATTGGAGAGTTGACTTGTTTGGGACAGTTAGCCCATTTATAGGTGAATTGTTCATTTTTATTTTTAAAGAGAAATCTTTTTAAAAATATATGGTACCTAAAAATATTTGTTTTGAGGTCAGACTCTCAGAGATGTGATAAAAGCGATAAGAAGTTTTAGAGTGAAATATTTTATTTATTATTAAAATCATGTAAAAACAAAAGTCATTAAAAGACAAAAGGAAAGCAAAATTCCATTTTAATTTCTCTTTCTCCCATTTACTCTACCACAAAACATGAAAGAGAAATATGCTTGAGTTTATCAAGAACATAACTTTGTATACGAGGTTATACATAATACAAATTAGGGTAAGAGATTAGTTAGATAGTTGAGCCTTGTTTCACTTATTCTTCTGTATTTTTAGTCATAGTATTACTCTTGTAATGTATTGTCCTTTAAATTTGGTTATTATCTATAAAAAAATACACTTTGATTATAATTTTATCTTATCATAACTATTTAAGATAATTTGTCAAGTTACCTATAGTATTTATCGAATGTCCCCATTTTTTAAAAATCTATATTGCTTTGGATTGTTCTTTGAAACTGCCATTATTGAACAAACACAAAGAAAGAAATTTTAAAAGAAGATTTACAAATCAATATAGGCGTGTGGAAATGGATGTATTTGTTTTCCTTTGGAACGGGGGGGGGGGG
>JAJOOR010022844.1:0-17715 GCA_036250505.1 Solanum acaule | reverse complement strand
TGCTTTGATATGGTCATTTTCACAATGTTGGATGACTTGATTGAGCTTGCATCACAAAAAGACTACCGAAACATGGAAGAGACACTTGTTCTTGCCTTTAAGCTCCTTGCAAAAGTTTTTCACCAGTTGCTGCATGAGCTATCTCAATTGACCACATTCTGTAAACTGTGGTTGGGTGTCCTCAACAGGATGGAAAAATGTATGAAGGTGAAAGTTAGAGGTAAAAAAAGTGAAAAGCTTCAGGAATTAGTCCCTGAACTTCTGAAGAACACCTTGACTGTAATGAAGTCTAAGGGGGTACTTGTTAAGAGAAGCGCCCTCGGTGGAGATAGCTTATGGGAATTGACTTGGTTGCATGTAAATAACATTGTTCCTTCTCTGCAATCTGAGGTTTTCCCTGATAATGATTCAGAAAATGTACAGCCTGATCCTGTGTTTTCTGAAACCAATCCAAATGAATAGCTTGTCGAGGAATGATTCAACCTTGTCTCTTCAAGTCATCAGGAGAAGTCATGTTGCTGTGCTTTTACCCCAGAATGAGAACACAGAGATAAATGTCTGGTGAGTTTCTGCCAGAAATTTCAACAAAGGTATTTCTCAGATGATTGTATTGTATTGAGCGAGCTCATATGTACAGAACACGAAGTTTTAATCTTGTTTTTACCCTTTTGATTTGTCAGTGTGTTGCTGCACGAGTTCCACTAATCTGTCTAACATCCATAATATATTTGTATCAGTCCATTATGTAATTGAATTTTGTCATAGGGAGTGTTGTTGTTCAAGTTTTCAACTCTAAGCTTGTTAAAGAACCATGGTATTGAATGGCAAGTCGCCTTTGTATTTTGTCATCATTCCATGAGGTGAATATTGAATTTTGTTTAGTAAGGAGATGGGATCATTCTTAAATTTTTCAGGCCCTATTCTTTGTGTTCAGTTTTTAGCTTCATGTTGTAGAAATGCTTTGTCATTCTTCATTTGTATTTTGTTATATGATGTACTGAAGCAAAACTATTTTAATATTTCTATCAACTAGTTGTATTATTACTCACTAACTATGTAGTTTGGTTATTAATCCCTCTCTTTAGTTCGAGTAGTATCATGTCAAACATTATTCAGTTTCACAGAAGTTTTATGTTCAAAAAGATCATTTTCTTGTATGAATGTGTACCCAAGGCATTTGCATAGAATGACAGTGATTTCAGATTGAAGTCATACAACCAAATCTTTACTTGAATCCAAACTTAATAATTGCATAGTAAATCCCTTCTTTATTACATCAAACACTTGCAAGTTGTTGATTCTTAAAGAAGCATCAGTACTGATATTCTGTAATGAAAGTTCCCATATTAGGCCTTTGGTAACAAATTCATGTTCTGTGAGTCCTGTTTTGTGGAAAATCAGAATCAGAGAGAAGGCAAACAAAGCTCTGAGAGTAACACATGCATTTCAGAATACAATTTCTATCACATTGTACATGAAACACAACTTCCCTTCTAACTATTGTGTTGTCAATAAAAAAATTCTACTCGAACATGAGAGTAGTGAAAATATCAGAATAACATTAGATTAGCTTCTTCTTTTCGAAAAAGGTTTTCAAATGCCACAATTGCAATCCTGCTACAGATAAGCATACACAGATTGACAGTCCAGTCATCCAAGCCATTTTGGAGTTGGTTGATCTGTTAAGTTCTTGCATTTCTTCCTCCCTGTAATATGTCGAAACCCTATTTCATTAGCGTAGTTAGATTCATGAGGATGAGATTGATAACAAGAATAAGGTTAACTCACCTTTCACGTAGATAAAACATCTCATCGTGGATGTTTTTAACATGTTCATACATCTTCTTCAGTTCTAATTCCATAAGCTGACAAGATAACAGATGAAAAAGCATTACAAATCAAGCAGTCGGTGGAATCTGATGCAATCGAAAGAAAACCTCTTTTAACATTCTTTATTTTCGGGCAAAACGGCACATATACAAGAAAATGGAAAAAAACATGGAGAGACTACTTGGTATGAGTTCAAGGTCAATAATCACACAGCAAATCAAATGTACCTTCCAAGTTAAGAAGCTGGTTATTCAAACAAGAACAGAATAAAATGCAGTATATTCTGCTTTAATTGAATTATATTCAACTAAAATTCATATAATCGTAAAACTCATCTCCCGCACCTCTCCACATTGGGAGTTATCTCAAGAATAAAGCACATCAATTTACAAGAGGCTCCCGAAATTCTGATACCTTTCCCATAAAATGAACCTGGAATGCCCCAAACTGCTCAATCCAATCATTTCTTTGTTCATTTTTCTTCTAAGAAGTCACGTTCATGAAAAGTACTCGTATATAACAGCCAAATGGTTAGCCTGAGCCAAAATGCTGCAGTCTTTGAGGCTGCTTAAGTACAATTAGATAAGATAGAGTGCAGATCCGACGTTCATGAACATTTAAAAGTTATTCAATAAATAAATCTTTCATATTGTTAAAGTGAAACGCTCTTAAGAGCTATGCATTCTCATCTGAACATTAGTTTTGATGAAACAAAAAGGGAGTCATCGAGGCATAGAATAGGAACGAGTCAATATGTGTGAAACAACCAGTGTGACTCAAGATGAATAGATAGGGACACCCATATACGTGTGATTTGACATAAGCAACCATGAAGAAGAAAGAAGGCTTACGTCAACAGAGCCTTTCTTGGCAACATTAGTCCAGTCCTTAGCAGCTACACCACTCTTCCAGTCGAAATTAATAGTCATAGTAACGGGGGGCTTGTGATCAGCAGCATAGAAGCAAGCCATATAATCCCCAGCTTCTGTTGTCTCAAAAGCAAAATGTCCCTCATGAACATTATCCGCATAGTGAAAGGTATTCCCATGAGTAGATGTCACCTAAATCACACAAACCATATAAAACTTCATCTTTTTGACCAGAGGAAACTGATTAGTCTGATCAACGTAACACACGATACACAAAAAAAAGCTCTTGTTTTCTGCATGAGAGAGGAGTTTAACTCTTCATTTATGAACCTAGGGGAATCATTCTTTTTTTTACCTACGAAAATCCTTAGATCGCACGTATCCTTATACTCGTGCGTCCAAATAGCTTTAGAGAAAAGAAAACTCTTATTAAACAGAATTTGTGGTTCATCCGGACAAAATGCAAAAGAAATAAACAGATTTTCTCTAGCCAAAATATCCGAACTCAAGTATTAGAAAATAAATAGGCACTCAAAACAAGTACATGTTCGAGAATCATTAAACAAACTCCTTATCAATCTCGACTCCTTTCAATATGAACAACAATTCAACTAATTTAATTGACTAGTATATAACAAGTATGGAACGAAGAAATATATTGGTACTAGATTGACCTAAAGTCTTTCTATTTATCCAGCTAGAATTCAAATAGAATTGAAGGAAAATGAATGTGATAAGACTGAACAAAATTTTATTTGAATTCCAAGTTTTAATAGAATTTTTGTATTGACGAGCTACAACAATTGCACCTATTAAAGCAACTAAAAGGATTATGGAAATAAGTTCAAATGGGAGAAAAAAATCTGTTGATAAATGAATTCCAATTTGTTGACTATTACTTAGAAAATGTTGTTCTATAATCTGGTTTGATCTTGTAGTCCAAAAGCTAACTCCACCTAATTGAGTTAAGTATCCTGGGTGAGCTCACATTGTCAATCCCAAACAAATAAATGGGGTAAGGTTGATACAGAATTTTGAGATTGATAGAGAAACATTACTCTAATCAATTCAGAATTTTGAGGTTGTTACAGGCAAAATGCAAATCAATCAAGCAGATATTGACTAACCAAAAGTTCCAACTGAACGGTTCAGAAGCTAACCCTGCCTGCTCACATTTTTGGCCACAATCCCGATATAAGAGAGTGACAAAGTTGACTTTTAAAAGGAATTTTAACTAATTCTATCCTTGTTTTGTGAATTGACGAGTAATTTGGGACAAATATGTTTAGTAATGTGGTAGTAATATAGGATGGTTAACATATTCACATAATCTATCCCAACTAATTTGGAAGTAAGGCATATTAATATGGTTGTTGTAGAAAGTTTCACCAGGAAGACCATATTGAGGGTAAAATGCTTCTTAACAAAGGCAACTTTGTACCCAATAAGAGTTTGTTTGGACGGACTTATAAGCCAAAAGTCATAAGTTAAGTTTTCTAACTTATGACCAATGTTGCATGGACTCTTCACTTTCGATGCCACACCCATGTTGAATTCTCCAAAAATACACTACTGGAGAATTCCACACACATTCGTTGATATTTTTGAAGAGTCCGAACATCCTCCCTTGTGACTTTTAGCTTTTGTTGTTATTTTGGTTAAAAACAAGTCCGTAAAAGCACTTTACAATCTTACCCAAACACTACAAAAGTGTTCAAAAACTATTTTAGCTTAAAAACACCTAAAATAAACCAATCTAAACAGTCTCTATAACTCGAAACTGATACCTTTCATTAAGGATTAATGAATATTTACCACTCCACCACAATATTTGTTGATTCGGGTAAAGCTCACACACGCTTACCCAAAAATTCAAAACCTCATATTTTTTACCCTAGAAAAATCAAATCAAACACACCCAATTGCTTCATATCCCAAAAATCAATCAAAATCATACAAAAATCTAATTTTTTTTTACCCTGAGGGTGACTTTGTGAGTATCTGGCAAAGGATGTGGTTCATTGGGATTGACAAAATGATATTTGCCAACAGTCATGGAATGACTCTTGATATCTTCAGCTATGCATTTTGTGCGACCAGATAAAACTTCGAATTGCAGTGAATGTATTTTCATTGAAAAAAACATCAAGATTAGAAACATAAACAGTGATTTACTTGTGAGGATCTTCATTTTTTTTAATGATAAGACTTTTGAAGAAAATATAGCAAAAGAATAAGGTTTTGATTTGGTAATGTCTTCTCTTCTCCAACAATGGGAGGTTTTATTCTAAATAATTATAAGTATTTTTATATCTTTTAATCATTAATTTGATTTTAGTTTATTTATTTCACATTTAGTTATTGCATATGTTATTTTTTTTTTTTATGGACAAAATTGTTTGTATTTTGGAAGTTCTGTTTGACTTGTTCTTTTAAATATAAAAAAATATGTGTTGCAAGTTTAGCCCACCTAACACAATTTTAGAGTTTTTTTTTTTTTTTTTAATCATATTCCTTTGATAGTTCATATATAGTTCAAACTTCTTTTAAATTGTTAAACGCTTAAAATTAATGATCAAAATTGATTATATTTGTCAGTTTATTGGCGTAAACCGATGAGCAAAGAGACATCGATTTTTGGTTTGTCGCTTTTGAAGAATAGATGAACAAAGTCGAAAAATATTGAGGGCGCTCTATCGGTTCGTTTAATTTTATTAGGTTGGATTTTTATTGGAAACCTTATGTAAAAATGAATTTCCGACAGACAATGTCATTTTTAAATTTTTATTTTATAAATTAATTTTAATAAATGAACATAGTTGGATGAAATGTGTGGTTGAATCAAGCAAGGACACGTGGGAGATGGCCAAAGTAACATAACACATCGAGAGGTTGTTGATACAACTTGCCCCGCAGAAATCAGGCTAGACCAAGGCCCAGAAAAAAGCCAACGATCATTATTAGTTGTTATGAAATCATCTTACAAGTGAAGTCACGCGTTACTCTTTACTCTTAAATGTCATTAATTATGTTATTTATCATGAGTTACAGAGATTACTTATGGACAATCAACCCCTGTAAAACACCCTTTAGAAAAGTTATGGAATCATCACCTTGTAAACAATGAACCTCTACTTTATTCTTTGGCAATTTTGTTACTTGTTCGATTGACTCATTGCATAAGTTGAGCTTGCCCGAGGATATCTCCAGCATCAATGTCATTGGAATCAGGTTGACTTAGGCTATCATAATTCCTTATTGCTTAATATATTCAATTTCTTATTAATTTAATTTATTTCTTACTTGCTTAGTAAATCATTTGCCTCAATTGGAATAATATCTTTCATCCTTTAAATTATGTGTATAAATTCAATTATACTTTTTTGGAATAAACATGAGTTGTGTGCACCATCTCAATTTGTGAGGGGCATGGGAAAAAATGTCCTAAATGTTGTTATCCATCCTCCAATCCTTATTTATCATGATAATTGTCATAATGCTTGTACTTTTAATAGTATGAATTTTTATGAAAAAATATTAGAAAAATATGGGGATCTATGTGAGAAAATTCAAATGAGATAAGACACTTAATAGAAGGAATACATGTGTTTGGACAAGAGATCACATGGTTTGGTAGTGTTATGTTATTCATGCTTGGAAGTTGGAGGCTAGAGTGAGTGTAAAGATTGATGCGTCTAATGCTCAACAAATTAGTTATAAGTTATAAGAAGCTAAAAAAGAATTACTAAGTAAAATCGAGAAGCTAAAAATGGAGAGTTAATATTCAACTATACTTTAATTGAAGATGTCCTAAGTTAAACAAGTGTACAATGGTGAAAATGTCGAAATAACACACTCTAGAGTTAAAGTGTGTAGGACTTCATTCTAAATGTTTTCAACATTATGTTTGGTTGACGGCACAAAAATTGAGTCCTCCAAACCTATGGAGAAGAATGTACATAAAGAACAAGACCCATGCATCCTAAAAATTGTCATGCCGAAGAGACAAAATGACACACCTCACTTAAATATTCAGAAGTGATAAATACGATATCTATTGTTTACTTTTATATTTTTACACCACCACCCAAGAGTTTAATATATAGATAATTTACTTCCTAACTAGCCACAAACGACTTCAAAGTTCGTTAAAGATGACATTGACACCAGAAGTACAAGAGTACCAAATGTCAAACTACTTGAAGTACACTACTAAAACAATGCACAACTAACTAATAGAACTTTCAGGGCCATGGAATATTTACAAACTAGCATTATACTTGCGCACAATTCGACTAATTTGATGGAGCAATCTACATTTTTTGCCTCCGCTAGAAACTAAATCTAAAATCTCATTATTATTAATCAGCTTTATTAATCACCAAGCCACACCTCTACAACATCCCTTCGTGTATATCTTCCGCGTTGCCATTGTCACAAGTCTGTTTATCATGTATATCTATCACCCTATCATAGTCACGAATCTGTTTATCATGTATATCTACCGCCCTGTCATAGTCACAAATCCGTTAGTCATGAATCAATTTATAATCGCGACTCTTATAATAGTCAAACTAGAGATCATAATTTATCAAGTAAATACCGATTGCATAAACAAGGAAATAGAATGCAAATTACTCTTTGTACTTAAAAATTACAATTCTATGAACTGAAAATCTGTAGCACTTTTATTACAATTATATATTGGAAATAAATTAGTCAAAAAACTCTCCATTTTCTCTTTTCAATTCTCAAAAAAAAAAAAATCCTAAATTCATCTCTTTAGAATAAAAATATCAAAAATCATACCCAGACTCTTCAAAAAAATAAATTATATTTCTTCTTTCTGCTCAATGGATTCTCTGTTCTTCTCGAATTCAGCAATAACCTTAGCTTCTACATCTTTCTCTACCTGTAAAATTGGAGCATAGTAATCGGAATGAGCTTCCATACATTTCTGCAAAGCAGAAGTAACATCGAAACATTTTTCTGCAATGTCTTCATTGTTTTTTTCCCCTTGTTCAACGCATTTTTCCCAATCGATAAAAGGGTCTCTACATCCACCTTCTTTCATGAATAAACAGAACCCACATTCTTCTTCTTCTTCTTCGTCTTGTTTTTCCACGTCTTTTTTGATAATTTCTTCTTGGGTTTTGGTATTTGTGTTGGATTGGGGATTTGGTTCGTGGGTTTGCGAGGAATTTGAAGAAGAAGAAGAAGACGACATAGTTGTGGAGTTGTGGAGTTGGTGGAGCTAGGGTTTGAGATTGAAGGCGGAAGGTAATTGGCTCCCATTTGTTGCTCATAAAACCCCTCTTTAAGCCTTTTTTCTCAAAGATTAAAAAACTTTTTTTTTGTCATTACTTTTTATTTTAGAATAATTTTGCAAATGAATTTTATTTACATATTTATAACTGATATTTTGAAAAAAAGAATTATGCGTGTTTTCAAACATCTATTATATAAATAAATTAATTATATAAAATATGTATGATCCTTCAATTATATACATTAAATTAAATATGTCAAGTCTGCAATTTAGGGAAGTGGATTTGACGTTGACATCACCCATTCTATTGGTGCAGCGTGGATGAAGTGGAGTGATGTGATTAGCAATGAGGTTAGTCGAAATAAGGTAGAAGTGATGTCTGTGATGGACAAGATGAGGGAAGTGAAATTGTGAGGATTTGTAATGTGAAGTGGAGATACACAAACATTTTTGTGAGGAGGTGTAGAGGTTGGATGTAGTAGGTACGAGGAGAGGTAGAGATAGACTGAAAAATTATTGAGAAAAGGTAATTATACTTATCGAAGACATAACCTTAGATAAGATGGTATAGATGTCACATATCGGGGTAGAAGTTTAGTAGGTTGTGGAGTGTTATCTTGCTTCGAGGGTTCATACTTGTTGGTGTTTGTCGTTATATTAGTTCCAATTTTTTTTATTTCTATCACTATTTATTTATTGTATTTCGGCTACTGCACTATTTTGTTGTTGTTTATTGTATATATTTTTTTTGTAGGTTTTGCTTTGTTTCTCTTATTTGTTGTTATGTTTTTGTCACTATTTTCTTTTTCTTATACCTGAAATTGTTGCACTTCAAGCCAAGGGTCTTTCGTAAACAACATTTACCTCCACGAGGTAATGATATTACCTGCATACAATATATCCTTCCCATACCCCGGCTACAGGTATTCACTAGGTATGTTGTTGTCATTGATATTGTATGGTCAAATGTGTTTTTCAATGTTCGACTTCAGGAGAAATTAAGAATTTTTTTTCAATTTTTTCGTATGTGTTAGCCCATGAATATATTAGTGATATGAATTCCGAAGGATTTCCTTGTGAAACCTTTATGGAACACACTGTAGGGAGTTGAGGGAACAATACGTATAGTCTCACCTTTTTTTAGGCATTTTTGGATTTGGGGGTCAATTTACAGGAATTTGGCGAGTTTCTTAGTTTTTTCATGTGTGTTAGCCCATTAATATTTTGGTGATATGACTTTTGAAGGATTTCTTTTCACAACCTTTACGAAACCCTCCGTAGGAAACATGGGAGAAGTATGTACCGTCTCACCATTTTTCTGAGACATTTTTGGGCATTTAGGAGACAATTTATCGAAATTAGGTGATTTTCTCAACTTCTTTTATGTGTATTAGCCCTGAATATTTTGGAGAAATGACTTTCGAATGATTTCTTTGTGAAACCCTTACAGATGCCTCTGTACGGAGTAGGAGGAGTGGTAGGTATAATCTTACCATTATTCTGAGGCATTTTGGGCATTTAGGGGTCAATTTACAAGAATTAGACGATTTTCTCAGTTTTCGTGTGTGTTATTCCATGAATATTTTAGTGATATGATTTTCAGAGGATTTCTTTATGAAATCTTTATAGAACCCTCCGTAGAGACTTGGGGGAGCAGTACGTACAATCTTATCATTTTTTGAGGTATTTTTGGGCAATTAGCAAAAAAAAAACTTTCGTATTTTATGTCTGTTAACCTATGAATACTTTGGTGATATGGCTTCCGCGAGATTTCTTTGTGAAACCTTTATGGAACCCTCCATATTGAGTAAGGGGACTATTGCCTACAGTCTCACTATTTTTAAGGCATTTTTGTGCATTTAGGGTAATTTAGTGAAATTAGGCGATTTTTTTAGTTTTTGTGTGTTAGCCTAGGAATATTTTGGTAATACAGCTTTCAGAGGATTTCTTTGCAAAATCTTTACGGAACCCTCTGTAGGAAGTAGAGAGAGCAGTACGAACAATCTCACCATTTTTGGAGGCATTTTTGGGTGTTTAGGAGTCAATTTACATGAATTATGTGATTTTCTCAAATTTTTGTGTGTATTAGCCCATGAATATTTTGATGTATAGATTCTGGAGGATTTTTTTGAGAAACCTTTACGGAACCCTTCGTAGGGGAGTAGGGAACAATACATACAATCTCGCCATTTTCCTAACGTATTTTTGTGTATATATGGGCTAATTTACAAGAATTAAGCGATTTCTCAATTTTTCGTGTGTTAGTCTATGAATATTTTGGTAATATGACTTTCGGAAGATTTTTTTTGCGGAACCTTTACGATACCTTCTGTAGGGAGTAGGAGAAGCAGTACATAATCTTGTCATTTTTCTAAAGCATTTTTGGGCACTTAGGGGCCAATTAGCAAGAATTAGGCAATTTTCTCATCTTTTCGTATGTGTTAGCCTATGAATATTTTGGTGATATGGCTTTCTAGGAATTTCTTTTTGAAAACTTTACAGAACCCTCCATAGGGAGTAGTGAGAGAAGTATGTACAGTCTCACCATTTTTAGAGGTATATTTAGGCATTTAGGAGCCAATTTTTCAAGAATGAAGCGATTTTCTCAGTTTAGGAGCCTATTAGTATTTTGGTGATATGACTCCAGAGGATTTATTTGTGAATACCCTTATGGAACCCACCGTAGAGAGTAGGGGGAGTAGTACGTTCAACGCACCATTTTTTAGTCATTTTTGGGAATTTCGGGGCCAATTTACATAAATTAAGTGGTTTTCTCAGTTTTTTCATATGTGTTAACCCGTGAATATATTGGTAATTTCTTTGCAAAACCTTTATAAACCCTCCATAGGAAATTGGGGAAGCAATACATACAGTCTCACCATTTTTCTTAGGCATTTAGGGGCCAATTTATAGGAATTAGATGATTTTTTCAATTTTTCGGGCGTGTTAGCCCATACATATTTTCGTGATATGACTTCTGGACTATTTCTTTGCAAAACCTTTACATAACCCTTCGTAGGGAGTTGGCGGAACAATACGTACAATCTCACCATTTTGTGAGTCATTTTTTGGCATTTAGGGACTACTTTACAGGAACTAGGTGATTTTCTCAAATTTTTGTGCAGTTTAGCGCATAAATATTTTGGTGATATGGCTTCCAAGTGATTTCTTTGTGATAGAAGCCTCTGTAGGGAGTAGGAGAGTAGTACATACAATCTCGCCATTGTTTTGAGTCATTTTTGGACATTGTCAATTTACATAAATTAGACGATTTTCTCAGTTTTTTGTGTGTATTAGTCTATGCATATTTTGGTGATATGACTTCTGGATGATTTATTTGCAAAACTTTTACGGAACCCTCCATAGGGAGTTGGGGGAGCAGTACATACAGTCTCACCATTCTTTTTAGGCATTTAGGGGCTCATTTACAGGAATTAAGCGATTTTTTCAATTTTTCGTGTGTTACTCCATAAATATTTTGGTAATGGCTTCCGAGTTATTTCTTTACGAAAATTTTACGAAACCCTATGTAGGAACTTGGAGGAGCAATATTTTCCCTACTTTTATTTAAAAAGCCATTTTACTTATTTTTAAGGAGCTCAAACTCAAACATTGTTGAGTGTTACTCATATATGGTAAAGTTTGAAGACTTGAGTTGATGGAATCAATAAATCACACCAAATCATAATAGCCATGGGAAATAATTAAAGTGAGGAGCAAGTATTGCAGACATAGTTCTCTTCAAAACAAGCAGATAAGCATTAGTTGCTGCTTCAGATTGCATGTTGATTCTATGGTCTCTTTAAGTACTAATTAGAATTTAGAACCAAAGAGCTATCTGTGGATGGCATGACCTTCCTCTGGTATGCTTTCTAGTCTCCAATTCTTATTATTTGGCTAGATTTACTTGTCACCAATTCAAGGGAAGGTTAGAATAAAGCAACTGATATAGTGCAACTTAACATGGAATTTGAGTACATGCTGCAATGACTACACTATAGTACACAATGCGGGCCTGATATAACGTAACCTTCCTAGTTTCTAACTGGAGATTCTACTACAAAGAAAGGGATTTGAAAATGAAGAAAATATGTCGAATGATCCCTTCAATTTGATCAACCGGTAGAATTGTTCTCTTCACCAGGGTTCTGCTTAATCCCACTGCAACAAAAGAAATGTGGCAACTTGACTCGACCACAAGCCCTGCAAGTTTGTTTGCATCAACAAGATATGTCAAAGAGTGTTATTATGCAAAAGGAGTTGCAGGCAAAAAGAGCAGAGCAGATAGAGGCTAACGTAAGATGTCATGCCCTTGTCTTCCTAAGTGTAAACCTAGATAAGCATCATCATCGGCGTTATGAACTACTATAGATAAGCATCATGATCAATAGTAACTCTAAGTCACACACAAAGAGGAATACCGGCTTTAATAGTTTCTTTGATAGTGAAATGTGTACTATTGTAAAACAAGGATATATCATTCTCCAAACACATGAAGAGGTCATACTAATAATATCTTATATGGTTAATCGAGAAAGATAACACGTCGGACCACATTATCATTTAAGAAGGAATGTCCTGCTCATGACTTTTAACTTTTAAGCAAGGATTACTGACTGCATGAAATACCTCAAGAGACTCAAACGTTCAATATATACTCCTCATTCAGTCACTTAAAAAGATAACATCTTTCAAATCATTTTCTTAACCAATTTATGCTAAAAACTTAGACCCTCTTGAAAGCTGACTCAATGTTACTCTACATATGAGCACTGGCGTTAAAATGAGCCATCAGATGTTTTTCAGCAAAATTAACAATATAAAACTGAAAATAAGAAGGAATTAACAATGCACAAGATGTGGGGGCTTATAGAGGAAGATAGTTGTCAATAATAACAGCAGATAAACGAAATTCAAAACAGGCAAATGCCTAGAAAAAGAAAATGTGGATAGCAGATAAATCTCCCTGACATTCGGAAACACAACCATAGGTTTTCTGACAGCGTGTTTGTATCTTTCCTGAGTAGATGAACAAATCTTTTGCCTTTTAATCACAGTTATCAATTAATTCTATTTTTTATGAGTAAAGAGAAACTTTTAACTGTCCTCTGCTTCATAACACAGTTAAGACCAATGCTGTCAGCAATTGACACTTCAACAATAAGGCGAAATGCTGCCACCACCAACCACCCAGTTTGAAGCAAATTTTTGAAACTGAAGCGCTTCAACTAATATAAAACCAACTATAGTAATAGTATGCAGTTATAGAACCTAGTTAGAGATATTAATCAACAAAGCCAGCACTGAAAGTTTCCAAGCACTTAATTTCTCAATCAGATATTTCTGACTCGGTCCAAGTTCTCAGACTGCTTCCTTTCATTTATCTCTACACGGAAGAAAAACAACAATTTGAACTTCCAAAAAGAAGGTTAACAAAATGTTGACCAAATAATGGCGAATAAGCTAAGCAATCTAATGCAAGCTCAATAGGTGGAGTTATTATCGAAATAATCATTTCCTTCTTATTTGATTTTCTTTTACTCTTTTTATTTGTTTTACTTTTGTACTAATTTGAGGGGCTGAGGTGTTTTCCATATTCAAATATTAGAATGTCCTCGAGATGTAGGTTCCTATTATTTTTGAGAGATTGCAGGTAAAGTCGTATTTTTTCCAATAAACTCAAACCAGCTCTTCGAAATTCAAGAGTATACAGGATAAATGACACCAGGGATTTTGCTTATTAGTTAAAACTTTTCAAATCCAACTTGTATACTTTACTGGAAAAGCTCTTACTTGCAACGAATAATCACTGGAATGGGTTTTAGAGCCTTTGGTCCATTCCTTATGCCTCTCTTGTGAGGAGAAACCTGCATTATTGACCACAATCCATTAAAAAAAAACAGTCAGATGTAAATTCTATAACAGTCTCTCTTCCACAGAGCACCATCCAACACACATAAGTTCAGAACATGTACGTATTTTGTGCATAAAACCTTACGAATAGGAAAATCTAAACAAGCGCAAAGCCAACATGCACAACCAAATGAAAAACATTACAACCGGTTAGTTTAGTTTAAAACAATGACCTATGTTGCTCAATACCATACCCCTGCCTCATGGAGGTAGAGAGACTATTTCCAAAAGTCTCTCAACTCAAGTAACGCATATTATCACAATATGAAAAGGAAAATACAGAAGAAACAAGGACATCAAATAATAGGAAAAGTGCAGTTTCAAAAAAATAATAATAGGAAAAGTATTACATAGCATTCAGAAAACAAGGAACAATAACAACAGCCAAATAATGCAATAACCAAAGCACAAGAAACAATAGCTAGAAACAAAAATTGTAGGATAAGAAACTACAAGAGTAAATGATACTACTACTGGTATGAAAGGAGAAACAGGTACAGTGCACCAAACTACCACCAAGCTTATCCCATAAGAAAGCGAGACAACGCTCACTATCTACTAACCTTCTATCCTAATCCGTAATCTAGTCATGTCCCCGATAAGCTGAAAGCATGTCATATCATGTCTAATCGCCTCTCCCAATACTTCTTAGGCCTACCTCTACCTCTCCCCCTAAACCCACCACAGTCAACTTCTCACACATCCTCGTGGGGGCATCTTTGCATCTCTTTTTATATGCCCAAACTATCTTAGTCTCGCTTTCATCATCTTGTCCACCCAACACTCCTACCTTCTCCTAGATATCTTATTATTAATCTTATCTCTCCTAATATGCCGATACATCCACCTCAACATCCTCTAATCATGGTTTCATTGCTTATTTTTAATCAACCACGAGTTTATGGTTTGTTAGTTGCTACTCAACTTATTGATACATGCTAGGACACAACTTGCATTTTGAGAGGATCCGACCCTGGTGCAGCATCATTTTAGAGGATCCAAGCGACAGAGAGTCAGAGACAATGGCTTTGGATCATATCCCAATCTATCACTGATCCTCAAGGGGAAAGATAGGTTTACAGTGATCCTAAGCGGCAACTAACTTCAGAATATTCCTTGAGTCATCTAGCTTGTATTGACTCTAATTGCTATGCACAAGCAAATATGCAATAATTCCTACAAATTCAATGATATATATCTATCATATTAAAGGATACATTTAATGATTCAATGGATTAACCTTAAAATTAAGCTTAACTGAGCTGAAACCGGCAACACTTCTAAAAAGAAGGATCTTTGAGGGGGAAAAAAATCAAACCTTCTTCTTAGGAACAGCCATAAGCTCCATGGACCCCCAATTGAAAGGTGAATTTGGAAACATGTTGCTGTTATTCTCATTTTCAGGTAAAACCAACGACGGTGATGTCGCCGTCGGCCGGTTAACCACGCTATCTAGAGGCGCCGGACGGGAAGTGATGTGGACAAATCTTCGGAGACTGGAGTTCACGCCGGCGAACTTCCCGGCGGTTCGTATCATCGTTCCCCTTAAAGCCATTTGTGCTGGGTTTTGGCCGTGCTGAGAATAAGCAGAAGAAAGAGCGAAACACTAAGGGCTCGGAAGTTGTATGGGCCGAATATTATGGGCCGAGTATAATGGGCCGTCTCCTATATGCATTTGTTCGATTAATTTTGTTGGATACACTGTATTTATTCACTCAACTTAATTATACAATAATATACAATTTCGTTGGATATATTATATCTATTCGCTCAATTTAATTATATCAACACACATATTTTATTGGATATAATATATATTCACTTGCAATCGAAATACATTATATATGTGTTTTATATGAGATGTATTATTATACTGTATACACAGTACACTTCAATATACTTTAGAAATCATCACCCCAAAACACCACACATTCGATTGATATGCATACAATGTATACGTGTATTTTATTTTTTTTGAGTGTATGCACATATGTATCAAAAATGAACTCTTGATACATGTATGTACCCTTTATGCATGTTATTAGATGAACCTTTTCTTAATGAATACTATGATCGATTAAAACCATACCCTAAATTATTAAAAATTATTTTGGTGCCAATTTGTTTTTAATACTTGTGATATTATATGCCATTTATGATTTAATGTTGATATCCGATGCCAAATGTAACATCTCGCACCTAGAAACGACTAGAAAGTTTAAAATCTGAAAATAATCATTTTTGGGAAAGCATGTGGAAATCTGGAAATTTTTGTCTAAGTTAAGAAAGTGAGTTTTGGGTCATTTTCAAATGACCATAACTCCTAGATCAGGATGAGTTAGGAGTAGTTCTTGATATGGCTGTAAAACCCTTGGGAAGATCTTTCCAACACCGCCGAGTTTGCATGATTTCGACATTGTATGAGTGAGATATGCCTTTCGGAAGTTGGGCTGTGGGATTGAGGAAAGTCCCAATCCGGATTTAGTGAAGGGCAAAGTAGTTTTTTCTCTAATTAATTTCCTAATTCGTTTTTAGGGATTTATTGGGGTAAAAACATGACTTAGTCAGTTTAGAGAATTGAGAAATACGCTTAGGGCTTGGAGAAGAGAGAAAAGAAGAAAGAAAGGGAGAAAAACCAAGATTTCGCCAAGAACGTCAAGCTTTTGGAGTGGAATTCGTCGGGGGCGATCCATATTAAGGTATGTGAGATCTTTTAGTGATGGGTTAGTTCACCCACACATCAACTTGTTTCAATTCAGCGATTTTGGGTTGTTCACATGTTAAAAAGTGAAGTTCTTGAAGGACATCGTTAAGTTCTTGATTGGTTGTGTTGTTGAAGTTTCTTGTTGATTTGATTCGTGTTTCTGGGTGGATTTTCGAGTTAAATCTGTTGTATGTTGAGGGTACTATTGATCCTAAGTGTTTGGGGAAGGAGCCATTGAATTTTAGAGGGTTTAGAGATGAAAAACGAAAGAGAGAAATCAGAGATTTTCTGGGCAAAGGCTTGGGGAGACGCGCCTGCCAGAGCGCCACAAAAGTTCCTCTGAACTTTGGCCTCTGGTGAGTCGCACCAACTAGAGCGCCATAGAAAGTTTTCTGAACTTTGAGGGCTGGCACCCCGCGCCTCTCAGAGCGCCAGGGACGCCAGTTCTCCCTATTCGTTCCCCACCTTTTCGTACTTGTTCCTAAGCGATGTACCTATGTTTTCTAGTTGATTCCAACACTCTAAGGTACATTTAATAATCATGAAATCATCCATAAACATGAGATCATGAACCTTGAATCCATAATCCAATTCAAGGAAAGTTAAGATCAAAGTCAAAGAAGTTAAGAGTCAAGTCTAGAAGTTAAGAAGCAAGTCAAAACAAAGTTTCTTAAAGTTTTCAAGAGTCTTTATTAAACGTTTAAACTTCGTTTTAAGGCTTAAAATTCAAGTAAAGTAAAGAGTTGAGTTCATTTCTCAAAAGTTATTAGGGGACTAAGTATTCCTAAAAAAGTTTATAAATGTTTTCACATTTGAGCAAGAAAGGAACTATGATTTCCAAAAGAGCTTTTGGGCTAAACCTTGAGCAATTATCTCAAACTAAAGAAAGAGGTGTTTAAAACACATATGAGCTAAAGTATATTTTGGGAGTAGTATTGAGCACCGAATTAGGGATGCGAGTTCATATCAACTCAACTCTTTATAAGAACCATGTAGCCAACATGGGATTTAACGGGTCATACTTTTTAGATGATCACGTAAGTTAAGCTAGTGGATCCACTAAGTTAAGTAAGGTCCTATATCACGGCAAGGTATAGGATGGTCCTTGGGCAACGTGAGGTAAAACGTTG
>JAJOOR010022843.1:0-24322 GCA_036250505.1 Solanum acaule | reverse complement strand
TCCATGCATAGACTCATATACTCATATTAGAGGTCATGTAGATGAAGTCTCTTCACAACAATGTCATATACAATTCAAGCTACTTAATGGCTTCTTTCTATAAGCCTTAATATTCTTAACTTGTTCATATTAGCTTTTACCCTTTAAGCCTTAGGAGTCATCTTCATACTACAAACCTTACTCTCAAGCAATGCCTCACATGATCACCATGTATACCTAATTATTAAGGTAACCTAACCACATGCTTCATTCTTGATCAATTATAATCATATAGGAAACATATAAACTCAATCTCAATACTACACAACCATGATCCATCATATAAGCCCTAATCAATTCAATTCATATCTTCAAAATTTACTTATAAGCAGCTCATGTCTAGGTGATCTAATCTAAGGCAATTCATCAAGAAGTTCATCATTCTTAGAAGGTCACATATAAACCCACACTTTGCCTCTTTCATGATATAGCCCTAGGCCTCATCAATTCACCTTAGAATCTTAGGTTAATCAAATATACAAGTAGAATAATACTTAGATCATGCAATTACATCATAATCAACTCACATCCAATCAATTTGACCAACTTGCAAAACCATCACATAATGTAAAGAAAACCTATAGCTAGGATTGAGGGTCTCATGGATTCTTGAAGGATTTGAGTTAAAATCATATAAAATCAATCATACATTCACAAACAAACATAATTCAACATTTAAAAACAACTTTAAAAGGAATCCATGGAGTTGAGTTGAAACCCTAGCTAATTGAGTTTTCTAGAATTGAGATAAAAACTTTTGAAAGGGCTCATTGGGTGATAGTTTCCCAAGGATTTAAACTCCCATACCTTAGGTGTAGAATCCTACGAAATTCATGTTGAAAAGCTACTTCCTTCAAGCTTTCCATGATCTCTTTCTTTGTTCTTCAATGGAGGTTTTAGAGAGAAGATTCTTGGAGAGAGAGGTAGTTGGGTTTTGATTTGGGGTCTTGGGTTATAATGAATTAATGAGGTGCTTAAGGACTTAAAATACTTTATATACATGTATAATTACCATATTAAATGACCTCTAATGAGAACTGATTAAAAAGGAATTAGTTGGAAATCACTTACCTTGGCCGAGATATTTGGACAACATACAGGTGTGTTCCACGAAACCCCTATCCACGGACCGTTGATGGGGTCACTCCCCGTACTCTGGGGTCGTGGTTTGAGTCTAAAACATCACTCTTAGGACATTGACCCATGGAGGCTATCCACGGGGCGTAAGTCCCATCCGTGGTTCACGATTTTCTTGATAGCTTTTTGGTTCTAGGCAGCCTTAGGGGTTTAGACTTTAGGGTCCCCCTAAAGGACCCTTGGTAGGTCTTTGGGGGGTCGTACCTTGACGTTTAACCCCTAGACACCTCAACCTAAGCTCGGGAAGTCAATCTACAACCTAAAACCAATCATCAAACTCAGAAGCTCACACGTAAGGTTCTAGTTTCACCTACTAGTTTCCGTGAAGCTTTAGCTAGGTCATACTATTTTTTTTATGGGGTGTTACATCTAGATTGGTCGGAACCATTTGTGGTAATGTGTGATGCAAGTGGTGTTGCCTTGGGGGTTATGCTAGGGCGGAAGCGCAACAAGATCTTTCACCCGATTACTACGCAAGCAAGGCATTGAATGGAGCTCAAAAGAACTACACTATCACTGAGAAAGAATTGCTCGGAATTGTGTATGCATTTGAGAAATTTAGAGCGTACCTGCTAGGCATAAAAGTGATAATTCACACTAACCATGCAACATTGCGGTATCTGATGGTTAAAAAGGATGCTAAGTCGAGATTGATAAGATGGGTGCTGTTGCTACAATAATTCGACTTTGACGTCAAAGATAGAAGAGGTTGTGAGAACCAAGTAGAAGATCACTTTTCCAGATTAAATGTAGAGAAGAAAATGGAAGTTGAGCTTGACATTGATGGCTCATTCTCGGATGAGCATGTATTAGCCGCTACTCTTGATCTTATTCCTTGGTTTGCTGACCTTCCAACTATCTTGTCAGTGATTTGATGCCTAATACTTAACCTTTCAACAAAGGAAGAAGTTCTTGCATGATGTGGGCAAATACTTTTGGGACGAACCTTACTTGTACAGGTTTTGTGCTGACAATATAATTAGGTGGTGTGTACCTGTAGCTGAAATGCTGAGTATTCTTGAAGCTTGGCACTCCTCTCTAGTTGGTGGACACCATGGAAGAACTCGTACTGTCTACAAAGTATTTCAAAGTGGTTACTACTGGCCCACAGTTCATCAAGATACATTTGATCTAGTAAAAGGTTGTGACATGTGTCAAAGGCAAGGAGCTATATCTCTTCGTCATGAGTTGCCTATGACCCCATCTTGGAGGTCAAATTATTTGATGTATGGGGCATCAACTGCATGGGACCATTTGTGAGTTCATATGGCAAAAATAAATATTTGTGGTAGTTGACTATGTCTCCAGGTGGGTAGAAGTTGTTGCATTGGCTGAGAATGATGGCAAGAGTGTTGCGGGATTCTTAGAGAGAAATATTTTCTCTAGGTTTGGCACACCTAGGATGATTATTAGTAATGGGGGTTCACACTTATGCAATAAAGTGTTTAGCACTCTACTTGCTAAATATGGGGTGAAACAACATAAAGTAGAAGCACCATATCATCCACAAATGAGTGGACAAGTGGAAGTTTCTAATTAGGAGATAAAGTACATATTAGCGAAGACAGTGAATGCCAATATGACTAACTGGGCAAGAAAGTTAGATGATACATTATGGGCATACTAGACAGCTTTCAAAACACCCATTGGTATGTCACCGTACCAGTTAGTGTTTGGAAAGGCATGTAATTTGCCTGTGGAGTTAGAACACAAACCATTGTGGGTGCTAAAGAAGCTAAACTTGAGTTGAAGTGAAGCAACGAATATGAGATTAGAGCAGATAAATGAGATGGATGAGTTTTGACTAAGTGCTTATGAGAGATCTATATTGTACAAACAAAAGATGAAGTTGTATCACGACAAACATATTGAAAAAAGGACTTTCAGTCTTGGAGACTTGGTGCTGCTGTTTAACTCAAGGCTTAGACTATTTCCGAGCAAGTTGAGGTCCAAATGGTCGGGTCCATTTTAAATTGACAGAAGTATTTCAGTTGGGAGCCATAGAACTTAACAATGAAAAGGGTCAAAGGTTCAAGGAAAATGGACATTGAGTCAGGTCGTACATGGGGATCCTAGAAGAAGTTAAGCTAGTTTAGGAATTCCAACTTGATGAAGTCTGAGTAATAAAGTAACCCGCGTCGCGCCACGACCTTAAATTGTGAACTACTTGGGAGCCAACCCAAGATGTAATTGTAAAAAGTAGTTAAATTCTTGCATTGTTTTTGAAGTTTTATAGGTTCACTGTGTGTTAAATGTATGCAGGAAGGAATTGGGAGTATTAATTTTAACCACGGGCCAGTAGACGCGTCGTATTGACCTACACAATCCGTGAAGGATGTGGGAAGTAGTCGTGCATTCACAGGTCAAGTGGGGGAAATGTTCACGGAAGGTTTTATGGTCCGTTCAACCTTTGACGGACTGTTTAGCCTCCCGTTAACATTGAGGTAAATGTTATGATTTTTCTCTAAATACGGGTACACATGTTTTAAATGGTCGGTACTGCTCTTCACGAGCCATTTCATGGCCCGTATAAGGATGTTCAATTTAAATGAACCCGACCCGACCCATGCCCTAGTTTTTCAAATAAAAGAACTCAAAGCGCCAAGAGGCCGGTTCTTGCCCTATTCTTTGAATTCATAACGTCTCTTTGGATACTAAATAGTCATCATCCCTCATCTATATCAAGGAATCAATGAAATTCAAACAAAAGTTCTATATTCTAAGTATTCTCAATCTTCAAATCAAGCATTCATCTTCATCTCTTTGTGCATTTTGGTGTAAATTTGAAGTAAGGTCCCTAATTTTTTGCATATTCAATCTTAAAATTGTGAAATCAAGATTAGGGAAGTGTTAATTTTGTATGAGTTGATTGTGTGCTTGTGGATTTTGAAAGTATTTGGGTTTATATGTTTTAGAACTTAACTAATTGCTTGATTGGGGCTTGAAAATAAATTAATTAGTTGATGGGTTTGTTTACAATGTGAACCATGGGGTGAGTAGGGAGAGTTAATTTTGTGTTCTTATGTGATATTATTGAAACATGTGGGTTAGTTTGGAAGACAAAGCCTAAAATGCACCAAAGTGTAAGTCCACGAGAGGCTTCACGGACCGTGTACTTCTTCACGGGTTGTGAAACCCTCGTGAACCATACTTAGGTTTTGGTCACTGCAACATTCTTTAATGAAGGCTCATACGGGCTGTGGTACCTTTCACGGACTGTATAACCCTACGTATAAAAAAATCAGAAACCAAAAAAATTTTCTTTTATTATTTCATTCTTTGTTTATTGTGTGGCCTTTCCCAATGATGGATTGAGTGACGACATTCTTAAGGGAAATCATCACTTTGTATAATTACACAGGGGAAGTCTAAGTACTCGTTAGTATAGTCGTTTTGTGTACTTGAATTCTAACTCTTTGTCTCTTTTTTTCTTTTGTAACCACCACTTACTTGAACCTTTCAAAAGATTACTTTTTGGTTTCGTACCTTTGGAATAACCAAGGATACGATACTTGTTAAGCTATTTCCTTTTTCATTTAGGTCATGACCACCCTCAACTTAGGCTTTTGACCTAAGTTGTGGAATCGTGCCTTCGGAGAACCAAGGATATGATATCAATAGGATGACAACAAAAATAAACTTCAAAGCTCAAATAGGGTTCATGGGTTCATGATTTCATTTGGTAGTTGTTTTTGGCTAAGTGGACTATATACAAAAACGGCCTATGATCTTTTCCTATCCAGTTATTCAACAATCTTAGCAAGACTACTTGGGTAAGTTCTAGCTTATACTTATAGAGTTGGACTTCACACAAACACTTACACTCACTCATTGCACATGCTTACACTTTTTAGTGTTTATTCAACAATTTCCAGTCACATAGGGGTGATTGGATATCAATGTCCCATAGGGGTGATTGTGTTGCTCTATTGTGACGAAAATTTGTAAATAGGCTCAGTAATCTTCAATGACGCTAATCATCTTTCGATCTCAAAGCATCTATGCCTAGAATCTCCTTTCGGTCTCATCTAAATGCCAATCCTAAACAACCCAAAATCTTACTCTATCCTCTCTTTCAAGAATAGGGCAAATTGATCCGACCCATAACCTCTCTTTCAACCAAGCTACAAGCATTACACCTAAATTGCTAGTATGGAACTAACTAACCACTGCAATTAATCTCTTTCAAGCATCAATTAGAGATCGGAAGTAGGAATTAAGTTTGCAACCTTAACCCTTAAGTTAACCTCATGGTAATTAGACCAAATTCATGCATAAACAACAACAAAACAGAGCATAGCACAATACCCACTACATTAAATCAACACCCAACCCCAATACAACACCTCAAGATCTTGGGGTTTTAGCCACCCATCACAAAAAGTAAAGAAAGTATACCTTTTATAAAAGCAGCCATGGCTAACTTGAAATCAAGCAATTAAGAGTAAACACACTTTGGATTCAAGTTCAATTTATCAATTTCAAATTCCAAAATGTAAAACCCCCAAAAGGTAGAAAAGTGTTCTTAAAAGTAAAGTGTTCTTCAAAACTCTCTCAAATTCACTTTCTGATTTTTTTTCTCTGTAAATTAACATCCCAAATCAACTTGTTAAAAGTTATATCCTTTGGGCTATTTATACTTTCCCAAAATTTGGCCAAAAATCCACTTTTTAACCAACTGGGAGACATTAATCAGGCTTGCCAAACTCACTCGACAAATCACCCTTTTCTCCCCAGCTAGCCTTGTGATACTCTAGGCTTCAGTTGTTTGAACCTCAGTTGGCGAAATTGATTGAGTCAACCTTTCACGTTCATCGAATCACTGAATACCACCTTGGTTCCCCTTTCGAGCATTAAAATCTTTGTACTGCACACTGTCACTTTGGGCGATGTGCATCAAGATCGCCATTCTCATTCGGCGCAGCGCCGACTTTATTGGAGTCCACCGACCTTTTATGATTGGAACAAGTGCCATGAACTACCAACTTAGGTGAGGTCGTGCTTAGTTGGCGATCCGCCTTTCATGGTAGGTGATAAAAAATGTTTACTTTGAACTTATTTTAATATTTGTAGTCATTCTTTTACACTTCAGTCCTTGCCTTGTCTGATTGCCTTCATAGCTAAAAATCAGCAATATTGTATTAGAATAGGACAAAGTTAGGCATTGAGGACACTATTTATTGAGCTAAATAGACCTTAAATTAGTGGAATTCGACAACTCATCAATGCTCTAGGCGTCGGTAGTCGGAGTGATGGTGCACCCTTACCAACAGGTGCTCTCTTTGGTGTAGGTGTTGTATCGGGTTGGCTAATATCTGGAACAAGTACCTCACTGACTGCGGGTCTGATTAATAACGTTTCAAAGACACTTAATTCAATTCTATGCGTTAACAATAGTTAATTAGTATATAACCCAACTAAATGAGTTGGGGTCGAATCCCATACGGAGCGGTACATGTTTGAGATTCAATAGGAAAGTGTGAACATGGTCAAATCAGTCATAGGAATAGAAATTATCGAATAATTTTTTTTTTCAAATAAGAGGGTGACACGAATGTCAAATGAGGGGGTTTTGGTTTGAAATTATCAAATACAACAATATCAAACAATACGAAATAACAATAATGAGACGGGTTCTTGGGATGCGATTCGATTATAGGCTAATATAGATAAATGAGTAATTGCAACTATTGGAAAGTAGCTAGATATTAGTGAGTAAGCTAGACTATAGAGGAGGAAAACTTTATCTCGAACAATTTACCTCGAATCAAGTCAATTTCTTTCGAACATCGACAAGAATGCAAAATAAGACCAGCCTACACCTTAGTCCATTCACTCTCTTGAACTAAATGTGTAGAAGAGGGTTTAGGATTCACTTTCTCGAGTTGAACCCATGACAACCCAATACCCACAGAACATCAATCAATAATCTTGTTTTTAAAATCTATCTCTTGAGCAAGCCAAAAACACAAGGGTAGAACTGTATTTGCAACTATAATTCTTAAATTAAACCATAATTAATGAGTGAACTCACTTCTAAATAGCATTTAAACTAACAATTAGCAATATCCATAAACTAAATCAGCCCATAATCACATAATCACATCCCAAGAATTGGGGTATTAGCTAGACACCATAAAAAGATAAAAATTGTTACCAAATTGAGTTTCCATCAACTGGGTAAGATTCATTTCGTCTTTATAATGGTCCAAGTTGAAGAATCTCAAAGACCCACTTCTAATTTCTCAAAAGTGAAAAACTTCAATTCTTCAAAACTAAGGAAAACTGGAGAAAACTTGTCTCACAGTTCAAAACTTAATTCTAAATCTGTTCTAAAGAGTAATTTGATTCTCTGATTTCATCCTAAACTAAATGTTCAAAAATATATTTATAGTCGCCAAAAATGTGCTAAATGTTCAAAAATATATTTATAGTAGCCAAAAATGTGCTGCGAAGAGTCACTCGGTGAAGTAAGCGGGGCTCGCTGATTCATTAGGCGATCCGCCCTTTGGTCAATTCCATCACCTTTCTGCTTTGGCCTTTAGCATCCTCAAGGTCTGTAACTTTGGGCGATCCAATACTGCATCGCGGAACCACTCAGCGATCCGCCGACTGCTCCTTTCTCTCGTCAACTTGGTTCTTTCCTTCAGGGCTTGGCACACTGGAACTTTAGGCGGTCAAGCAGCCATTCGGCGATAACCAAGCTTGATTTTATTCAATCTTTCAACTCGCTTCATTCTTTTTTGCAAATTAATGTCCTTGCTTTGTTCCTCAATCCATATACCTGGAAATCAAGGGTTTTACATCAGCTATTAGCATAAAATAAGCTTTTGAGGACACTAAATCTATATAAATAAAGCCCTAAATTAGTCCAAATCTCGGACTCATCAACACCCCCAACTTAAACTTTTGCTTGTCCTAAAGTAAAACTCAAGTTCAGCAGTTCAAAAAGGATGTTTCAAATAGTGCTACAAAAGATTCAATCATGAATGCACACAACAAGACTCAACTTACTCATGCAAAGAACAATTGTGCACTCAAAGATTCAAGTTGTGACTCACCATTATCAAAGATTCTCAATTTTACAATACTTGCTTCAAATACAAGTTCAACCTCAACAAAGGTACTCAAATGCCTTCACACAAAGATGATTCCATATTCACACCCAATTGTTCAACAATTTATAGCTTTGGAATCATATACAACTCTCACACTCACAAAGATGAACACATGCATGACTTAACTCATTGGTTTGGCCTTATTTTCCAATCGACAACCGCTTCAGCTCACTCAAGATCAAAAAGGTCTTTTCAAGGCTTATAATGGGGCTGAGTGTAAATGTATGGTCATTTAGGCTTAGTGGCTGCTATCCTCATGAAATGTGGTATGAACATCTTACCTTTTATTCAACATTCTCATTCATGCTCAAAATTCACCCAATTATTCACTTCTCATGGAATACCAGGCACCCCATTTCTTTTGCAACTTTCACAACTTCATTTCACAACTTTTTCATTTTTTTTTTAATTCTTTTTTTATTTTTTTCTTTTTTTTTGTATGGAGGGGTTCCATTTTTCTCAAAACCATGGATCAAGGGGGACTTCTTTGCACTTCTTGATTTACTTTCTCTTTTCACCACACCCCCAACTTAGGCCTTTGGCCTAAGTTGACTATTCAAACAAACCACACTTCATGAAGATTATGGGTGAATGGATAGAGAGAGGTTACAATATCATCAAGTTTCTTCCAAGAAAAGGATAAGGCTCAAAAGGTGTTCAAGCAAAGTTCACACACTCACAAGGTAGACCACAAAAGAGGTATAATGTCAAATTGTTTCACTATTCAAAATTGTTGCCTAATATCAATTCAAGAGCTTGCATCACTTAGTATACCGGACCAACAGGGAAAATTCTAGGTGTTATCACACAAGGTTCACGTAAGCTCATCACACAAGACATTGGCACTAATATTAAACAAGACTCCACACCTTCGCTAGTGTGCAATGTTCATCACAAGAGACTCATTGGATAACCGGCTAGTCACAATGAGATGCAAAAAGTTCACATATTGTCTACACAACTTCATTTGGCCTCATCGTAGCCGCACATTCATATTTGTTCGATTAAGAGCACTATTTAAGTCATTGGTATTGATCATGACCAACACTCAAATTTGCACAAGAACAACCACATTCAAACACAACAAGAGGTGGAAAAATGTTTTAGAAGGGTCAAATACCATTTGCATTTAAAACAAGGAGCCACAAGCTCAAACATCCACAAAACAGTGTCAAAACACAATTCAAACACAAAAACCCAATATATATACAAAAATGATAAACACAAGAGGTAGGTATGGAAATATCTCACCCCACCACAAATAAAAAGCAATTTGTCCTCAAATGCACCAAAATACTGAATATCAATAAAAGTGACAGAGAGGGATGTAAAGAAGGGTCCTGTCTACGCAGTCGCTCCATCTGTCGGGGAATCAGTGCCCGGTGCAACACTCTGACCTTGGGCATCAGTACTCGGGGTATCAGTAATAATAGATCCAGTCGAGTCAGCAATGGGTGTGTCTGCCAATGAGATCTGCACAACTAAATCTACCGTGGCCTCCTTAATCTCCGCAAGGCCCTCATAAGAAGCCTCCTCATCAACACCAAGATGCTCCTCATTAGTCTCAGCCTTGGACTCAGCAACAACCACCTCCTCAACTAGGACCTTATCTCTGGTGGTCGCCAGAGGCGTATTTGTATCAGCTGGCATGTCGGGGATCTCCACAGTCCCAAAAATCATAGACATGTCTGTGGACTTCAACTGGTCCACAACCTTCCTCAACTGAGCAATGACAGCTTTTAGAGCCATCACCCCCTCGGTGGCCCCTTGGCCTTGCTCACATACCGCTATCCTTGCCGCAAGAACATCAATGGACACACTAAGAGGTGTCATAACAACAGTGATGACCCTCTCAATCATCCCAGGGATGGTGGCCTCAAGCCTGGAGGCACGCCTATCAGCAAAATGGGTTATCTGCTCCATATGTAGTAATGCAGCCTGGGTGAGTGGAGGTCGGGAAGTAGCAGCAGCAGAGGCACCATACCTAAGAGGCAAGGGAGCTGTAGAGGAACTAGGCGTCATGGAAGGGGCAGTGCTAGATATACCTGAAGGCCCAGGGGCTAGAGTAGGAAAATGTGCCTCTGCAGGTAATTCATCAGTATCCACAACCAATGATGTATCCACTGGGCTGCCTTCTTCTTCTCCACCTCATCTTTCAAATATTCGGCCTCTAACCGCCTGATATCAGTAAAAGATGTAGGAATCACTTCCACATCCATCTTCTTATCTCAAGGTACCCAAGCCCATCTACACAACTCTATGATCAACACCAGAAAATGAAGAGAGGTTTGGCATTGCTTGGCCCTCATGGCCACCTCCTGCTCAATGATCATACCCAAATTTGTGCGCTTTCGTGCAATGATCGATCCAAGACAAGCCACCTTTGTGTGTCGGAGGATGGACTTATTCTGGGATGGCATGATAGTGCTGTTGATAAAGGCAAACCAGTACCTCACTGTTATATATATGTCTTCATCTCTATCGGGGCTCCTACCTCCAACCACCTAGGAGTACCATCAGATATGAGAGGAGCTAACCAGATTTTCATATTTTCCAAGGACTTAGTCTTGATCCTGTACTTGTAGTCATCTGCAATATTGACGGTACATTCCAAGACAACATTTATGTTAGTACTGTCAGACAACACCTTCTTTCCCCTGACAACTACGTAATCAACTCGCTTGAATGTAGCGGCCTGCTTCTTCCTTTGTCGCACTAGCGCTCTGTAGGCGGTGTAGAATTCTCGGACCCATAGTGGAATGTAAGGGCCATGGGGTCTAGTGAATATTTGGAACTTGTAGGACCTCAAAAAGCTTATAATCTCCGGGTATCTGTCTATTACCCCATCAGTAGACAACCTCTTTTCCTCGATAATGATCCTCAATCCCTCAGTCTTCAGTCTGTTCATAGACCGGGGAGGAGGACCCTGTGCTAGTGGTGCATGAACCACAACCTGGTCTGGAGCGGGAGGAGAAGTACGAGTCTCTGGCACCCTGATCCTAGACAGATCTTATATCTTTTTGGAGCGCAGTTCAGCACTTCGGGCCATCAATAACTCATTATCCTCAGGCTCAGAAGTGGTAGCTCGAGGATCCTAATGCTCACCTTCACTCTCAGAAGTGGTGAGGTGAGTGGTATAAATTCTGTCATTGTCAAAGCTGATCTCCAGTGATGCAGGAGCAGGTGCCTTGCCTTTCTCTTTTCCCTTCCCACCTGTGGTAAGAAGTTTGGTAGCCTTTGCCCTGGATGCAGCTGCATCCTCATTAATTTTGATTCCCTTAGCCCTCTTGCGGGGTGGCATGTCTCTACCTGCCACTTTTGGTCTAGCCATATATGCAAAAACATCATAGAAAGTTAGAAACATCTCAATAAAAATCAAAGAAATTATATTGCAGATACACTCGCCGAACCGATTGGCGAGTCTACGAATCACTTTGGCAAGCTAGATCGGGCTCGCCTGATGAGTCCACAAATTGGACTCATTTAGGGCTATATTTTAATAGAAATTGTGTCCTAAAATGCTTATTTTATCTCAATATCTAATGAAAACACTTCAGTTTCAGGTATTTGAAGTTTGAAGGAAAGCATGGACACTACGTCGCAAAAAGAATGAAAAGAACAAAGAAATGAAGGCCTGAGGATCTCCAAGTCCACTTGGCGAGTCACCGAAGGGTATTACTTTGCCTTTTGTTCCAGTGTGCTGAGCCCTGAAGGAAAGGATCAAGTCGGCGAAAAAAGGGAGCAGTCGGCATATCGCCGAGAAGTTCCACGAAGTAGTACCATGTCGCCCAATGACTCAGATCATGACGATGCTGAAGAATGGTGCAAGATGGCGATGAACTACACCAAAGGGTGAATAACCGAGTTGATCGGTGATTGCGACTAATGTCGCCGAATGATCCGCTGTATCACAGATTTTTGAAAACTAAAAATACTTGTTTAGAGTTGTAGCTTAGTATCAGATTTTTAGTGTGGAACAATTAATATAATTTTTAGTACCTTTTATTTTTTCTCTGAGTTTGAGAGAGTTTTGAAAACTTGAAGAAGAAAAGGGTTTCATCTCCAAGGATTTAGACTTGGGTCTCTTGGATTCTCCATTCTTGGCCTGTAACAAGACTTAAATCTTCATACCCATTTGAAAGCAAGCTCATTTAGGTATAAATTTCTATCTCTTGATGTGTGGATAAAAACCTCAATTCTTGGGCTGTGATTTTTTGAATTTGGGTTTGATTAGTTGTTGGTTATTTCTTGCTAATAGTCTATTCATAGTTTAAATGTAATTTCGTTTAGTGGTTGTGGATGAACTTAATGACATTGTAGTTTCAAATATAGTCTCATATATGTGTTTTTGGCTTGCTCGAGAGAGAGGTCGTAAAACTAAGACCACTAAATTGATGACCAGTGCGAGTGGGTCGACATGAGGTTCAGCTCGAGAGAGTGAACCCTAGTCTCATGTCCACATACTCAGCTTGAGAGAGTGAGTGGGTTAAGGCAGAAGCTGTTCTTGATGCGAAAGGAACCCGCTTAAAACAGGGTAAGCTTCTCGAGAGAGAGCTTATCCCCTTTAAAGTCTAGCCTAGTCACAAATACTCAATGAATTTACTATCAAAAGCATGTACCCAATGATTTAGTCTATTCTGTATTCCTATCACATCCCAAGAATCCCCTCTCATTACTTAGATTCCTTTGTTAATTTTACTGTTTTTACTTACTAGTGACAAAACCCCCTTTGTTAATTGACACTCTTGTGTCCCCCTTTAATTTACAATGCTTTTAATCATTAATGTCTTTAGCTACGACTAGTTGGAACAAATTTTATTTGTCTATTAATTCTCAAAACCACTCCCTTGGTACTCGACCCCAACCCTTGGTTGGGTTATTATACTATTGCATGATAGTAGACACTTGCATCGAAAGTTGTGTCGTTGATTACGCAAACATCCAAATGGCGCCACTGTCGGGGAGTGGTGTTACTTGAGAATTCTTAGATTAGTAGAATTTTTGTTCTTATTAGTTGTAGTCTACTTACCTATTTTTTAGGTTTGTTTTGTTTGCTGTGTGAATATTTCAGAAAGCATGAGTGTTAGTTGTAGCAACGGTGGCCAGGTAGGCCACCGAGACGACATCATAAATCTCAACGATGTCCAAGAGCTCAATATTAATGGCCCCCATCTTATGGGAGGTGTTGGAGCCATCCGTTTACCCCCAGCCGAGAGAAACAAAGTGTTCCTCAAACGAGCACCATGCTGCAACTCTTGCAACTAAAGGGAATTTTCAGCAGACTAGCTCATGAGGATCCTCATGAGCATCTTTGAAACTTTGTAGATGTGTGCGGACCATTCTCGTTCAAAAATATCTCTCAAGAGTCGGTCCGGTTGAGGCTATTCCCTTTCTCGTTGATGGGAGAGGCTTGGAAGTGGCTAGCCGAGCTACCACGTGAATCCATTACTTCTTGGGAGGAGTTGGTAACCGCATTTCAAGTGCAATTTTTCCCTCCCTTGAAGATGATATCACTGCGAGATAGCATCCAGAGCTTTAAACATCTAGAAGGAGAGACTCTGCAGGAAACTTGGCTAAGATTCAAAAAGTTGGTGCTGCAATGCCCAACCCACGGTTTGCTGGATAACGTGCTACTTCAATACTTTTACCGGATTTTGGATTCGGTAAACAAAGGTGACGCTAACCAACTCTCGCCTGGAGGCTTAATGCAACAGCCATATGCAGTATCTGCCCAACTTTTTGATGGCATAACAACCATCAACAGAGCGTGGTACACTTGCGAGGATCAAGTATCCCCTCTCACATTAATGCTATCTAAGGAGCAGATTGAAAAAAACAATGAGAGAGACCAAAATGTGGACAAAATCATGACCCAACTTGACATTCTATCCAAAAATGTCATGGGGGCTAGTGCCCGTAGTGTCAACGCTGTGGGGGTCGGGTGTGCAAATCCTGAATAAATGAAATTTGAAGCCCTATATAACGAAGAGGTAAATTTTCTAGCAAATCAAGGCAGGGGCTATCGTTCAAACTACCCAAGGTAGGGTGGTAACCAAGGCTGGGTTAGAGACGAAGGCAGGAAGGATAGAGATCATGAATGGATAGACCAAAATCCAAACTAGAAAGATGGGGAGAAGGATATATATGTACCTCCCATGAGCGTCAGAAGCCCAAGGATTTGGAATGTGGTAGGTCTGATGATATGCTTTCGCGTATCCTCAACAAAGTTGAAGGGTCAAACAAAATGTTGAAAGGCATGAAAGAAGATGTTTCTACCCTTAGCGAGACCGTCACCTCCCAAGCTATTTCAATCAAGCAGTTGGAGACCCAAATGGGTCATATCTCATCTCACCTCAATCCGAGACAGCACTGGGGTTTGCCTAGTAATACTATGGCTAACCCAAGAGTGAGGTTTGAAAGTGGACTTGCGTCGTACCACGACGTTATCTAAGGTGCTTTTTGGGAGGCAACCCAAAACCATTTATTGCTTTCTTTTGCTTTGATAAAATAATGGTCTGTTGATTGTGCAGATGGAAGTGTGAAGAGTGAACAAAAATTATAGATTGGTGAGCAACAGGTCCAATCAGTGAATCACCGAACTGTTCGGCGACTCTGACCTAGACCACCATTAGACTCAAAACCATTGTGCATTGGAGTCTGTAAAATTCTGCGAGCACAGGAAATTATTGGTGAATTGCCGACCATGTCGGCGATCCCAACAGAGACCGCCGTTTGGACTCCCACAAAACATAGAGGTACTATAAACTTCGACAAGATAAATGACACTTGGCGTTATGCCAAATAGCTCGGCGATTGGGACTAATGTCGCCGACTGGGTTAAAATTGGACGGGTTTGCAAGCCAAAGGTTTAAAAGTTTCAAATTCATTCACTTTCCCTCACTTTTTGTCTTCCCAAACTCACACCCGCACGCTAGCTCCTATATTTTTTCACCTCTAGAGTATTTTCAGTGTTCAATTATGCTACATGTTGGATTATCGTGTGTCCTAGCATCTCAAGACCCATTTGATCAGCACAAAAGTTTAGTATCCCGAACCCCATAACTATCTTGTCAAAATTATACTCATTTGCAAATGTGTGATCTTGTTGAAATCTGCTGAACCTCCCTGATTTGGTTTAATTATTTATGTGTCGATTTTTCTTTGATGACCCCGCCTTTAGTGATTAAACTGTGAAATCTTGATTTCCAATGCATCGAGTGGAGTTAATGAGTGGTATTCGTATGTTATGGGTCCTGGTTGAATTTGTTCTTTTTGTGCTTAAATTGCATCTTCAAGGGTTGTGGGGCTGATTTTGAGAAGTTGGGTTAAAAGTAGGCACGTTGGGTCACTCGGCGAGTTGTGACGAGCTCGTTGAACTATTTTGTGGTTCGCCTACTTACCCTATCTCACCCTTATTATGATGCTTTATTTGTTGTGGCGTCTGTAACTTTCAGCGAGAAGTATGAGGTCGCCAAGAGCACTCTGCGACTCGCCGAAAGGCTTCTCATTTGCCCTTTGTCTGCACCCCTAATGCCTTCTGCACTGTGACCTTCGGCGGATTGTCTGTGGCTCACCGAATGAACTATCTAGTCTTTCTACAGCTGAAAGTCTTTGTTTTGGTTGTCAAATATGTTCTAATATTATCTCAAGACTTTGCCGGCATGGCCAAACCAAAAGTTACAGGAAGAAACATACCACCCAGATCATAAATGATCAGAAGAACTGCAAGGAGCGAGAACAAGATAGCCAGTTCGAGGAGGAGGATGCCCATCGACCCTAATATCCCTTCATGGGCTCGAGGGTTCAGCAATGCGATACACGCTGTTGTGGCAGCTCACAAGTTAGACAATATTATCTAGGCTAATATCGCTGCAGAAGCTGAAGTAGTGCGAAAAGAAAAGGAGAACCAGAATTAGAATGACAACACTTCGAGCACTGATGCCCAGGCAGATAGAGCGACTTCTTAGTCAGGATCCCCTCTTTACCTCCCTCTCTATCTTTCTTTATTTTACCTTTCAGATTCTGTGTTATTCACATTTGAGGGAAAATGGCTTTTATTTGTGGTGGGGTGAGGCCCACCTTTGTGTGCTATTGACATTCATGTTTTGTTTATATTTGGGTTTTGTGCTAAAATTGTGTTTACAATGTTTTCTGTGGATGATTGAGCTTATGGATCCTTTTATTTTCAATTGCAAAATGATTTTGACTTTGACCCGTCCGAATTTTTTTGTCACCTCTCGTGTGTTGAATTCGGCTGTTCATTTGCAAAATTTAAGTCTCAATTCCGATCAATACCGATTAGTTGAATAGTGCTCTCAATCGAATGAACGTGAATGCGCGGCTACGATGAGACCAAATGAAGTTGCATAAATAATATATGAACTCTTTGCATCTCGTTGTGAGTATCGTGTTATCAAATTGAGTCTCTTGTGATGATCATTGCACACTAGAGAAATTGTGGAGTCTTTTTTGACTATAGTGTCAATGCCTAGTGTGATGAGCTTACTTTGAACCATGCATGATAGATCCTAGAATTTACCCCGTTGGTCCGGTCAATTAAGTGATGCTATCTGTTGATATGAACTTAGGCAACTTCTAAGAGTGTGAACCAATTTGACATATACCTTTTCTGTGACCTACCTTGTGAGTGTGTGAACCACTTTTGAACACCCCTTGAGCCTTACCTTTCTTTGGAAGAAACTTGATGAAAACTTAACCTTTCTTTATCCATTACCCATAATCCTCATGAAGTTGTGGTTAGTTGAATAGCCAACTTAGGCCAAAAGCCTAAGTTAGGGGTGTGGTGAAAAGAAGAGGGTTAGTCAAGAAGTGCAAGGAAAGTCTCCTTTATCCCACGGTGTTGAGGAAAAATGGAACCCTTCTATATATATAAAAAAAAAAGAAAAAGAAAAAGAAAAAGAAAAAGAAAAAGAATGAAAAATAAAGTTGAAGAATAAAGTGCAAAAGAAATGGGGTTCCAAAAAAAATAAATCCATGAAAAGTGAATAATAGGATAACATATGAGCACTAAAGAGAATGATAAAGGAAAAGGAAGGGAGGTGTTGTGAACACCACATTTCATGAGGATAAAAGTCACTAAGCTTAAATGACCATACCTTTGCACTCCGCCTCAGTAGAAGCCTTGAAAAGACCTTTTTGTTCTTGAGTGAGCTCAAACAAGTGTTGATTGAAATATACGGGCAAACCTATGGGTGAAAGCATGCATTGTGTTCTTCCTTGTGAGAGTGAGCGTTGCATCTGATTCTGAAGCTTTAAACTGTGAACCATTGTGTGATTATGGAATCATTCTTTCTGTGAGGGCATTTGAACACTTTGGTTGAGCTTGAACTTGCATTTGAAGCTAGTACTGGGAGCATGAGGTTCTTTGATATTTGTGAGTCACAACTTGAATCTTTGAGTGCACATTTGATCTTTGCATAAGTAAATTGAATCTTGTTGTGTGCATTCATGATTGAGTCTTGTGTAGCACTGTTCGAGACACCTTTTTTAAATGACTGAACTTGAGTTTGCTTGAGGACAAGCAAAAGTTTAAGTTGGGGGTGTTGATGAGTCCACAAATTGGACTCATTTAAGGCTATATCTTAATAGAAATTGTGTCCTCAAATGCTTATTTTTTCTCAATATCTGATGAAAACACTTCAGTTTCAGGTATTTGAAGTTTGAAGGAAAGTATGGACACTACGTCGGAAAAGGGAATGAAAAGGCTGAAAAGAACGAAGAAATGAAGGCCTGAGGATCGCTGAGTCCACTTGGCAAGTCGCCGAAGTGTCTTACATAGCCTTTTGTTCCAGTGTGTTGAGCCCTGAAGGAAAGGATCAAGTCGGCGAAAAAAGGGAGCAGTCGGCATATAGCCGAGAAGTTTCGCGAAGCAGTACCATGTCGCCTAATGACCCAGAGCATGACGATGAACTACACCAAAGGGTGAATTGCCGAGTTGATTGGTGATTCTGACTAATGTCGCCGAATGATCCACTGCAACATAGATTTTTGAAAACTATAAATACTCGTTTAGAGTTGTAGCTTAGTATCAGATTTTTAGTGTGGAACAATTAATATAATTTTTAGTACTTTTTATTTTCTCTCTGAGTTTGAGAGGGTTTTGAAAACTTGAAGAAGAAGAGGGTTTCATCTCCAAGGATTTGGACTTTGGTCTCTTGGATTCTTCATTCTTGGCCTGTAACAAGACTTAAATCTTCATACCCATTTGAATGCAAGCTCATTTAGGTAGAAATTTCTATCTCTTGATATGTGGCTAAAAACCCCAATTCTTGGGCTGTGATTTTGTGAATATGGGTTAGATTAGTTGTTGGGTCTTGCTTGCTGATAGTCTATTCATAGTTTAAATGTGATTTCGCTTAGTGTTTGTGGATGAACTTAATGAGATTGTAGTTGTAAATATAGTCCCATATATGTGTTTTCGGCTTGCTCGAGAGAGAGGTCGTAAAACTAAGACCACTAAATTGATGGCCAGTGCGAGTGGGTCGACATTAGGTTCAGCTCGAGAGAGTGAACCCTAGTCCCATGTCCACAGACTCAGCTCGAGAGAGTGAGTGGGTTAAGGCGGAGGCTGTTCTTCATGCAGCAAGTGGGTGTTCGAGAGGAACATGCTTGAAACGGGGTAAGTTGCTCGAGAGAGAGCTTATCCCCTCTAAAGTCTAGCCTAGTCACAAACACTCAATGAATTTACTATCAAAAGCACATACCCAATGATTTAGTCTATTTCGTATTCCTATCACATCCCAAGAATCCCCTCTCATTACTTAGATTCCTTTGTTAATTTTGCTATTTTTACTTACTAGTGACAAAACCCCCTTTGTTAATTGGCACTCTTGTGTCCCCCTTTAATTTACAATATTTTTAATCGTTAATGTCTTTAGCTACGTCTAGTTGGAACTAATTTTATTTGTCTATTAATTCTCAAAACCACTCCCTTGGGACTCAACCCTAACCCTTGGTTGGGTTATTATACTATTGCACGATCGTAGACACTTGCATCGGAAGTTGTGTCGTTGATTATGCAAACATCATCACCGAAAGGATTGGCTAAAATTGTTTCAAGAAAAATGGCCTATCGGTGATGGGAAAGGCCTTTCGGCGAATCACCGACCTCATTTGGCGAGCACAGACTAGCCTGCCGAAAGTTATAGTGCATTTTAGGGGTTAGGGGCACAGAAAGGGAGATCAAAGAAGACTTTTGGTGAGTCACCGAGTGCACTCGACGAACTCAGGCTTCTCGCCAAAAGTTACAGAACCAAAAACATCAAAAACCATGAAAATAAAGGTGATCAAGGGGGGTTCGGCAAACCACCGAGTGGTTCGGCGAGCTCGACCCAGCTCGTCAAACTGCCTAACGTGCCTACTTTCTACTCTGACATCCAAAATCAACCCCGCAGCCCCCGAAAAAAATAATCAAACCATTCACTTATTCAATTAGACTTAGACCCATATGACCCATGCCACCGAGGTACTCAGACTTTCCTCGGTTTGGCCAAAATTGGCCATTTGATGACTTTAGCCCTTAAGAATGATGTCAAATGCTCCATCATTGGGCAAAGCACGTTATTTAGCACAAATATGAGTTACTCAGACTTCACCCGACTAGACCCAATGATAATTAAGCACAACCCAACAATTTAGATCAATTTTAAAGCACGAAATTTCGAGAAATCAACCACTTAGGCATTCAAGGCATGATAATCGAAATTAAAACAGGCAAACAAGCATACAAACACAATTTCAGAGAGGCCCAACACACATCATTAAGAACAATACTATTGCAAATGAGTATAACCGCTAAATACGAGTTTTAGGGTTCGAAAAACCAACCTTAGATGCCGTATATACGATTTGAAATTCTAGGCTGCAAAGATTTCTGACTCCAAACACAAGATCGATGACTAGGAAGCTGTAACATGCAAAAATACGAGAAATATAGTGCGAGTGTGCTTTTGTGAAGTTAAAAAAATGAGGGAATGTGAAAGAGTTTGAAATTTTAAACCTTTGGCCTTTTAAAAACCATCTAGTTCTCGCCCTTTCGGTGACATTATTTTTCTTCGCCGAACCACTCGGCGACACGCCGAGTGGGTACTTACCTCGCTGAGTTTTACAGGACCTCCAGTTAACCTGGGGTCCAAACGGCGGACTAAGTCGGGATCGCCGACCTGTTTGGCAATTCACCGACTAGTCCATGGGCTCACCGAGTTTTACATACTCCAACTTCATAATTTCTTGAGTCCAATAACGATCCAAGTTGGGCTCGCCGACTTCTTCGGTGAGTTGCCGATTGGACATTTTTCTCGCCAACCTACACCTTTCAAACACATTCTACACTTCAACCTACATAATCAACACACGATTATTCCGAAAACAAAATGAAAGTAATAAAACTTGGGTTGCCTCCCAAGAAGCTCCTTAGTTAACATCGTGGCTCGACGCAAGTCCCTTCTGAAACTTCAATCCTGGGGTGGAGATGAGACAACACATGACCCATTAGGGTCTCTAGTAGATGAATAGATATGGAATGGGAAGCAATCATCTGATTCAGCAATGAGACATTCTCTTTTATCTCTTTCAACACTCTATCATGTTCTTCGACTTTGTGGAGAATGAGTGAGAGTATATCTTCTACTTGTCCACCCTTGTATTCCTTGGACTTTCTACACTCATGAGGGGGAATGTACCTATCTTTTTTTTGGTACGGTACTTCCAATTCCATGATCTTTCTGGCCAAGAGATCTAGTTGAGTCAATAGTGTGGCCAAGACCTGGTCCTTCTCTATCTCATTGTTGGTCTTGGCCATGTGATCAAGGAGTTGGGCTGCTATTACATAGGGTAGTCATGTGAGACCCCTTGGAGAAATTTGGTCAGCCACTTCTCTGTTCTCAGGACCAAGACCTCTATAGAAGCAGTCCAGTAGCTTCTTGTCTGGGATTCCATGAGTTGGGCATTGCAACAATAGTGTCTTAAATCTCAGCCACAACTTATGGATTGACTCACCCTCCAATTGTCTGAAACTTAGGATGTTATCCCTAAGAATCATCATTTTTGAAGAAGGGTAGCTCACTTGGTTACTGTTGCTACAAGACATGCTCCTTTCTTCTGTTCTAAACAAGCAACATACAAACCAAAACTAAAAGTAAATAGATTCAACTATGACTAACAAGAACAAAATTCAACTTCACCAAAAGAATCTCAACCAACACCACTCCCTGGCAGCGACACCATTTTGATTAATAACATTTCAAATACACTTCATCCAATTCTAAGCATCAACGATCGTTAATCAGTATATAACCCAACTCAATGAGTTGTGGTCGAATCCCACAGGGAGCGGTACATGTTTGAGATTCAATAGGAAAGTGTGAACATTGTCAAATCAGTCATAGGAATATAAATTATTGAATAAAAACATTATTCAAAACAGGGGGTGACATGAATGTCAAATGGGGGGGGGGGTTGGTGTGAAATTATCAACTACAACAGCATCAAACAATACGAAATAACAATAATGAGATGGGTTCTTGGGATGTGATTCAATTATAGGCTAATATTGATAAATGGGTAATTGCAACTATTAGAAAGTAGCTAGATATTAGTGAGTAAGCTAGACTATAAAGGAAGTAAACTTTCTCTCGAATAATTTACCCTGAATCAAGTCGATTTCTCTCGAACATTGACAAGCATGCAAAATAAGACCAGCCCACACCTTAGTCCATTCACTCTCTCGAGCTGAATGTGTGGAAGAGGGTTGAGGATTCACTCTCTCGAGCTGAACCCATGACAACCTAATACCCACAGACCATCAATCAATAATCTTAGTTTTAAAATCTCTCTCTCTCGAGCAAGCCAAAAATACAAGGGTAGAACTGCATTTGCAACTACAATTCTTAAATTAAACCACAATTAATGATTGAACTCACTACTAAATATCATTTAAACTAACAATTAGTAATACCTATAAACTAAATTAGCCCATAATCCCATAATCACACCCCAAGAATTGGGGTTTTAGCTAGACATCATAAAAAGATAAAAATCATCACCAAATTGAGTTTCCATCAACTGGGTAAGATTGATTTCGTCTTTACAATGGTCTAAGTTGAAGAATCTCAAAGACCCACTTACAATTTCTCAAAAGTGAAAAACTTCAATTCCTCAAAACTAAAGAAAACTGGAGAAAACTTGTCTCACAGTTCAAAACTTAATTCCAAATATGTTCTAAAAAGTAATTTGATTCTTTGATTTCATCCTAAACTAAATGTTCAAAAATGTATTTATAGTCGCCAAAACTGAGCTACGAAGAGTCACTCGGCGAAGTAAGTCGGGCTCGCTGATTCACTCGGCGATCCACCAACTGCTTTTTTCTCTCGCCAACTTGGTTCTTTCCTTCAGGGCTTGACACACTGGAACTTTAGGCAGTCAAGCAGCTATTCGGCGACTCGCCAATTAGACTTGGCGATCACCAGGTTTGCTTTTCTTCATTCTTTCAGTTCACTTCATTCCTTTTTGCAAATTAGTGTCCTTGCTTTGTTTCTCAATCCATATACCTAGAAATCAAGGGTTTTACATCAGTTATTGGCACAAAATAAACATTTAAGGACACTAAATATATATATATATATATATATATATATATATATAAATAAAGCGCTAAATGATTCCAAATTTCGTACTCATCAGGGGCAGAAGGGCCAGTACCGAAAGCTCCAGACCTCAGTGCATCATGCTGCTGCTGGTCCAATTCTTCCTTTTCTTTGGCAACTCTCCTGGATTCTCTCTTAGCCTTCTTCAGTCTCCTACATTCTTCTTGTGGAGTTTCCTCGGGGAGGGTTGAATCATGGCTCCTCCCACCCCTTGCTTGCCCCCTTACTTGTCACGTTCCAAAAATACAGGTTGTGATGGAACCTATGTTCCTAACCGATAGATAAGCCAACATAATAAGTTTATTGATTAACGTTTCAAGCACACCTCATCCAATTCTAGGTGCAAACGATCGTTAAACGGTATAAAACCCAACAATTGAGTTGGGGTCGAATCCCATAGGGAGCGGTATGTGTTCAGATTCAATTAAGAAGTATGAATTTGATCTAACTTGTAATGACCCAAGAGCACCCCTAGTCGTTACCGGCGTATTCGACCTCTCGGAGGTCTTATACAAGCCCTTAGCATTCGTCATAACATTTATCATAGAAAAATAGCGGAAAATTTAAAACTTTCATAATATAACACAAGACTTAAAAGTCACCTCATTAAAATCTTTAATACAAAATCGGAATACTACGTCTCAAGGTAGCCATCTTAAAACATGACTACAACACAAGAGGGACACAACCCTTACAATACAAAAGAAACTACTATCTAGTACATTGAACTTAAGGAAACTCATTAACATAAAGGTCTTTGAATCTTTAAGGACACACCCGAACTTGGGAATAGTAAGCCAAGCTCATCACTTGTAGGAAAGATCCTTTAGCCACCACCACCTACACTTGGTATAAAAAAATAAAGAAGAATGCACTAAGTATGATAACCATGCAAAAACATGCTTTTCAAAGGACATTTAGTTGGAAACCATGCATCATGCCTTTTTAGAGAAACCTCAAGAACATTTAGTTCCATAGGAATAACATGAATCCACATACATCATCATGCACATGAAAACCATTCATAATAACACATAGAGTCATTTATAACATTTTAGGCACATTCCATGCATACCATACATTACCTTCTTCTTTATCTTAACTCATTTCCTCAAGCAACCCTTAGGGGATACTTGGTGCAATGTATCACCTTAAAGTTACCAAAGGTGAACTTACATATAGCCTTCATCAATCCAACCACATATATTCATAGAGTCATAAGCACACCATAAGACATAGTCTTCACATAGGAACCATCACCTAAGATAACCCCTAAGTCACACTAGTGCAATGTGCAAGTAGCATCCCATAATACTACTCACACCAAGTATTCCTAGGAAGCCACCATAGACTAGGCACATCATA
>JAJOOR010022842.1:0-14486 GCA_036250505.1 Solanum acaule | reverse complement strand
AGGTACATATGATTTGTATGCACTAGCTTGAGGGGGAGTGTTAGAATATAAATAAGTATTTCCTACTTAGAATAGGAACATGAATAGGAATAGGAATAGGAATCCTAGTTGGAAAAGGATTCCAATGTAGTGTCTATAAATAGGGTTTCAATGTAACTATTTAGATACACAATTCAATAATATTTTTCCCATATATTTCTCACAATAATTAACTTAAGCTTAGCTAGAAAAAAAAATTCAAACTTTAACACCATTTTTTCTCCAAAATTTTAGGCAACTTGTTGAATTCACCAACAAGAGTTTTAGAATCTTACTAACTCAGTCATGAACATAGAGATTAAACTTGTTATTCATTGGTTATTAGCTGCCTCCCAACGGGAAAGAGATCATAATAAAATGTGAAATTGAACCCTCAACAAGAAGGTGTGAGTTTATGTAACCAACCAACTGAGCTATTAAAATTGTCTTGGACATGATTACAAGTCATGTTTTGAAATTGAAATTTTGTTTGTACATGCAATTTGTATTTCTCAAGTCGTATTTTTTCATATAAAAATAAAAACTCCATAATTTTTGAAAACCGTGCATGTCCATCGCCGGAGACTCCACAACAAGTTTGGGGACCTAAAGCCAAACATCATAGAAATGCCTTATTTCTTTTCAGTTAACATATATAAATTGAATAATTATAACATACTCAATGTAATCCTATAATTTATAGGATTACATTGAGTGTGTTAGAATTATTCAATTTATATATGACAACTAAAACAATACAAGTTATGGTTGGTAACAATTTTGTTTCAATGTGCTTAAGTTTCACTTAAGAGAGAAAGGAGGTAATGCATTATGCAAGAATTGTATGTTAAGAGAAATGAAGGGAAAATTATTATTGGGAAATGGGTGAAATTGTATGTTAAGAGAAATGAGGGGAAAATTAGTAATTAGGGATCTTATTAGTCTATGTGGAGGTGAGAGTTTGGTACTTATGTGGCGTCCATGTCGCACTTAACATACTTCTGTTAACTAGAAGGGTAAGTGTGACCCAATACTTTGACGGAAAGGGTAGTTTTGAGCCGGAATATAGTTTAAGGGTAAATGTGAGCTATTTCTGATAGTTTAGGGGTATTTTTGTGCCTTTTCCGTAGATTTATTTATATTTAATGAAAACGAATTAATTGCAATGAGAATAAAATTAAAAGTTCTTTACTCACATGATTTGATACCAAAATTGGTACCCCAACGACTTTATTAAAGGACTAAATTAGGGACCAAACCTGATAACATTTTGGATAGTTAAAGGCCTAAATCCGGTAAATGTATAGTTAAGGGACCGAACCTGATAAGATTTCTGATAATTAAAGGATTAAATTCGATAAGTGTATAGTTAAGGAACTATTTTAGACCTATTCCAATAGTCCAGGGACCATTTATGGCATTTTCTTTCTTGTGTGCATATTAAGATTTAGATTTCACCATCAGCAACTTGACACTTGGTTGAAGGCCTCAGAATTTCTAAAGTAGGTGATCTTTGTATCTTTTACCTTGGTTCAATGTTTACAAATTAACATTTTTCGATCATGATTGATTCTGCAAGCGTGTTCCTTCAACTAGTGATGTAGATTGTTGATAGGAGCAAGGATAGGATTAACAACAAAATAGAAAGCATATAACGAGAATTTAGAGAAGAACCAACTTTAGTGCATAAAGTAGAATATTTATTTAAGATTATTTCATCTATAAGAATACCTCAAGTAGAAGAATTCTACTTATGAACACACTTTCACAAGTTGAAAAGCAATAACTAGAAATGAAGGAATTGTTTTGAAAGATTTAACTTCAAAATGGGAACCAAGTGATCGGAGTGGAAAATGGCTAAAGTTGATGCCTGATTATGTTTGACATGGCTCTGATTTGGATGTTTTTATCATCGGTGTACTGCTTATCTAAGGTTTCTGTTTGTCTTTTGTGCCAAGTAACCTCTTGGGCTAACTTTACATCATCAACAAGAGGCTACTATGGTTCTGGGCGACATGGAGGAGAGGTGGAAGATTCCACCTGCTAGTTAGGAGCTGTTTTTGTTTTTTTTTTTCTTTTTTCTCAATTCTTTTTTCAAAACAGCATTTGATTATGCCTTGGACTGATTTTCTCAAGTTTGAGAAAGTGGTATTGGCCAGTTTTTCAAGTGAAAAATCTTTTCCACTCGCAAAATTTCCACTCTTTATCAAGTTAAATGCATGACCTCGGGTTTTCAGTAATACTCAATTGAATTAGTGTGAAAACACCACTGAGCCCTTGGGTTTTCAACCTGACCATCCCAACAAGTCCCAAATGGTTATACAAACTTATTCAAAGCTTCAAAACGCAATTTCAACCATAAAATGCTCAAGATCAGGGGTCAGGTTGTTACAATTCTTTAGGTTGATGCATATCTTTTTTGACGAGGTCTGGGAGCATGTTCACTGGTTTTTATTTCATTTTCTTTGTTTAATGTCAGTTTTCAATTCATCTTTTTTTTTTCTTTTACATGTCAATTTTGACACTTAGTTCCGATATTGTAAATTTCACTCTTATTTGGTTGTTTGATAAAGTTTTACACATTTTCCATGTCAACCTTGAATCAGATATCATGTCCTCCATATGAATATAGATCGCTTTATCATTAGCCACGTAGTGTTTTAATCGCTCATTTCAAAAGAGTTGTGGAATCTTTGTGTTCTTCACTCTTCCTGCTAAGTGTTGTGTCTTCCTGCTGCAATTATTCTTTGATTGTAGTAGGAAAGGGGCTTTCATTTATGTAGAGTACTATGAGATGTCTTTGAACGTAGCATGGAAAGCTTCATATCTATATCTGAATTCATTCTCTGAAGTAATTCAATATTGTTATGAGTCTTTTCAGTTTTCTGAAAAGTTTTCAATGCCTTTTAACACATAGTAAAAAGAATGAGAATTATGTGGATTTAGGATGACTGATGTGTATTTCCAATACTTAAGACTCGAATTCTGATTTTAGTGTATATTTTTGCAGGTTCATTTCTTTTTGCAGAGTGCGCACTGGAGTTTCTGATTAGGAATGCAATACCATAGTAACTCCATAAAAGCCCTATTTTTGTAGGCAATATTTCTGTTGATGTAGCTTGAGTTGGGACACTGTTTACTGTTGTACCTTTTATTCTTGCACTGTTAAGAAAGGTTTTCTTGCGTGTACAGATATATATTTAGGCATCGGTCGGTTTCTAGTCAGTGGACTTCTGGTTGTCCAATGCATTAATCTTTGTGAGAAATAAAGGAGAGAAGTATTATTGCATCATGTTGACCATAATATTACACTGAGCCTTATTTGTAGATGCTATATATAATCCTTTTCCATGTAGGACTATTCTAATATTCTCCCTCAAGGTAGTGCATATAAGTCATATGTACTGTGCTTGTTACTGATGTAACTAATACTAGGACCAAGCAGTTATTTGGTCCAAACTAGCTCGCAAGTTGCTATGACCATTGCTCGATATTCTGCTTCTGCACTAAGATCGAGCAACTATGTTTTATTTCTTTCTCTTACTGGACACCAAAGCACTGCCTAGTGCAAGTTGCTATGACCATTGCTCGATATTCTGCTTCTGCACTAAGATCGAGCAACTATGTTTTATTTCTTTCTCTTACTGGACACCAAAGCACTGCCTAGTAAAAACACAATATTCAGATGAGAAATGTCTATAAAAAAGGATCACTTGCCCAATCGACATCTGTATATCCAATGATCTGCTCATGACCTCTATCCTCGAAGAGTAGATTTTTTTATGGAATTGACTTTATATATCGTAGAATGCAAGCAATTGCATCCCAATGAATACCACATGGGGAATCCATAAACTAACTTACAACACTCGCAAGAAAAGAAATGTCAAGCCTAGTCACTATGAGATAATTCAACTTACCAATCAACCAAACATGACAGTTTATTAAATCTATGTACCACATCAAACCAACGTAGAGTCATTTTTTCGGTTTCTATTATAGTTTGTTCATTCGATTTTTTAAAATTTTCAGTTTTTTCGGCTTCCTTACGATTACATAGTGATTGAAAAAGAGATCAAATATATTTTCACTTATCTATGTGATATGGTAGAACTTAAAAACGTAAACTAAAAAGAAATTTACAAAATGTCTATAAAATTCACATGAGTACAAAATACTTTCATTGAAATATCAACATTCAATATGCTAAATTTATAAGATTAAGATTACAATCAAATAAAATACAAAATAAAATATTTACAAAGTAGATTGTTAACTTTCGATTTGAAATCTATAACAAAATAATTGAACTTCCGATCTGAATACAAAACAAAATAATTATAAATATTTACAAGACTAATTTTAAAATAATATATCTAAACATTGAATACGATAAAGTAATTTAAAATATATTAGCAAAGTAGATTATAACCCAGACCGTCATGATTGACACCCACACTAATCCTCCGGTGGGAGAACCATTACTACAACCCAACTACACAACTTAATGAAAAGATAGGCATTTAAAGATATAGAAGTAGGTTTAAATGACTAAAGAAATACGGAGTTCCCATAAACTCCGAAAGTTTTAAACAAATAACTAACCAAACTAATGGGAAAGTTCAACCCCTAGAACGTGAAAGTCATTGTACCAAAACATCTAAAGTTCAATAGGTCTAAAGAAAATGGGTACAACCCAACTAAACAACTACTAAAGCAATGTCTAAGTCCGAATAAGAATGGACTAAACAAAATACGAAGGATCCATGACAGCCTGAAAGAACTAGCTCACCCTTGAATCCGGTCTCGACCAGTGATCTCCTAAATGAGGTCTGTCAGTAGTAGCCTGAAGATGCCCTGTACTTAACAAAGAAAGAGCAAGTGCAGTATCAGTACACAATCACAGTGTACTGGTAGGATCACATGGCTATTCCAGTAAATGCAACATGTATAAGCAGTCACAACAAAATAAACATGAGATACACAGTGGTTATCATTTTAGAGCAACATACAGTCTTCCAATATCAATCATCATTATATATGAACGTAATCATCACACATAGATACACATCACAATCCAATGGTCCTCTCACGGAACCCAATTCAATGGTCCTCTCATGGAACCCATACCCAAACTGTTTGTGTATCGGAACGTGGTACCCGATCCCAATTAGTGTACCAGACGTGACACCCGATCCAATATATACGTTGGAACGTGGCACCCGATCCAAGTTAGTGTGTAGGAACGTGACACCCGATCCAATATATGCGCCGTAACGTGACACCCGATCCAATATATTAATGGGAAAGAGATATCTCATTGTCTTGGATGATATGTGGGATGGTATGGCATGGGATATCGACTTAAGGCTTTCTTTTCCAGATGATAAAAAAGGAAGCAGAATATTAATAACAACCCGACTTGAGAAAGTGGGTAAGCAAGTCAAGTGCCATACTGATCCTTACTCTCTTCCATTCCTCACAACAGAAGAGAGTTGCCAATTGTTGCAGAGAAAAGTATTTCAGCAGGAAGGTTGCCCACCTGAACTACAAGATGTGAGTCTAGTAGTTGCAAAAAAATGCAAAGGATTGCCTCTTGTTGTTGTGTTGGTTGCTGGAATAATCAAAAAAGGGAAAATGGAAGAATCTTGGTGGCATGAGGTGAAAGATGCTTTATTTGACTATCTTAATCATGAGTCTGATGAATATAGTCGGGCGACTATGCAGTTGAGTTTTGATAACTTACCAGATTGTATACAGCCTTGTCTTCTTTATATGGGGATGTTTCCTGAGGATGCAAAAATTCCAGTGTCTAAGTTGATAAGTGTCTGGACTGCCGAAGGATTCGTACAGAACATTGAATCTGCAGAAGATTACTTAATGGATCTCATTAGTAGTAATGTGGTAATGGTTTCAAGGAGAAGATATAATGGAAAAGTCAAATATTGTCAGGTTCATGATGTAGTGCTTCACTTCTGCTTGGAGAAGAGTAGAGAGGAAAAGTTTCTGATAGCAGTGAAGGGGCAATCTAACCAGTTTCAACCTTTGGATTGGGAAGGAAGTCGAGTGAGCTTCTCTTTCAGTGAATATATTTCCAAGTTTGCTTCTCTGGGCTTCAAAACACAGAAGCCTTTCCACCAACACTTGAGGTCACTGATAACGACCAATCAAGGAAAATCTATTGATGGGATTCCCTTCCATCGGATTAGTGAATTGAGACTTCTTAAGGTCTTGGATTTGAGTTCTCATAATATGGATCGTTTGTCGTCAGCTACTTTCAAACCACTAAATCACCTAAAGTACCTTGCAGTTTGGGTAAATAAATATGATTTTCATCCGGAATCACAGCTGCCCCATATAGAAACTTTAATTGTAAAGAATAATTTTAATACAGTACTGTTACCAGCGTCTATTTGGGAAATGGAAAAATTAAGGCATGTTGAGATTGCTGAAGCTGTTTTTGGTAAGCAGGGGATATTTGAAGAATCCTCTAAATTGGAAAATTTGAGGATATTAAGGAATGTTAGATTCCGAATTGATGAAGCTGATAGGGTGGATGTGTTATTAAGGAGGTGTCCTAATCTTCAACAACTTCACATCGGCTTTTGGGGCAATGATGATTCTGCAGAGCCTTTTTGTCTCACATTGGAGAATCTTACCCAGCTTCAAATACTTCGCCTTTCCTTTCATTGGTCCCACATTGTATCCGGGTTACAGTTGCCTTCAAATTTGAAGAAGTTGGTACTATTCAGGACCAACATAAAAAGTGTGATTTCCTTCATTGCAGGACTACCAAGCCTGGAGTATCTCCAATTAAAAGATCGGTATCTTATAGAAAATGTACCGCATTTTTCTCAATCAGAAGAGTGATGCATTGGAGATATCATGTTCCATAAACTTAAGTTCTTGAAATTGGTGAACTTACGTCTCTCACAGTGGGATGCCTCGGAGGAATCATTTCCCCTTCTTGAAACACTTGTTATAAAAGATTGTTACAATCTCGAGGAGATCCCCCTTAGCTTTGCAGATATTCCAACACTGAAACAGATTAAGTTGATTTGGTGCAAGAACGAATCTCTGAAGGCTTCAGCTGTGAGAATTAAGCAAGAAGTCGAAGAGAATGAAGGAAACGACCGTATAGATCTTATCACTATCTAAGTAAGTAGAGAAAAACTCCATGTTCCTTTTTTTTTTTTTATATTCAATGCTTGATTTTCCTTAACTGCTCTCAAACTAAAAAGATTTGGTTGAATTTGACAACTGCAGAAAAAGCACATACAGTCTATTCTGCGGCTAGCTGAAACACCCATGTATCCTCTTATATTGTAACACTACTACCAATTGCTAAGTATTTGTGTAAGATTTCTTGTTGTTTTGTAACACTGTCAAAATTATTGTTTTGTATTTTTTCTTTAATTTGTGATTGTTTTTCCCAGTTAAATTTCTATAATCCCTTCATCTTACACCTTATATGCAGCACTACTTGCAAAATTCAATTAATGATATATGTACACATGTTATTTTCGGTTGAATACAACAATCATCATTCAATAATTTTAGAAATTTAGCAGCAGAGAGTACTAAGGTGAATTCAGCCTTCCGCGTTAGAATTCACATAGTTTATGAATTTAACTTCTTCAGCTTACATAGAAGTATCTAGATCCGATATAGAAAGACCTCCGTCTTGCTGAACTGGTGCAACATGTAGTGAAGAAGACAGCAAGTTTTTACTTGGCCATCAGCTCTTTTCTGCACTACTTCGCTATTTCCTTGGGGCTTCCGTTTTAAGTTGGAGTTTATGAATCCCTCGTAAATCCATAAGCGAATCAACTTCCAAGCAGGGATTTCAAAGACGCCATAATATAGGAAACACGCCTTCCATCTCTTCGGATAGATGACCATAACTCATTTCCACAAATTCAAGCAGTTTTTCAGGTCATCTTTAGTTATTTATAAGGCATTTTCCACAACTTGAAACTTTCCTCATCTCTCAGAAATTCCTATTGGAGAAATTTGATGATTTTCATAATTTGTGGGTTTTTTTTACCTATGAGGAAAAAAAACTCAGAATTGCATATCCAATCAAAACTTCAACTTCATATCAATATGATTTTATATCTCCTGTTCAAAGGAGCCCTAAATTTGCAATTTTTTTTTTTTTTTATCATACTTGTTTTATCATTCAAATCTTTCATGGCGAAAGATCAGCAGAAGAATGGATCGAGTTCTATACATTACATGGATAGTTAGGTTGAACAAAACGCTTATTGTTTAATGGTTGTTGAACTATTACAAAAAAATAGTTGAATAAGGTCAGTTTTTGTATTATTTTATTATTGTTTTTGTATTTGTGAAGTCATTGTTTCTTTTTTTGGTCATCTCACTCGAAAAGTTATTCAAGTTAAAAAATAATACATCCGACCACTTTTTAATAACGTGATATCTAGTTTTCTAAGCCAAAAAATTGAAAAACACATTTAACTCAATCCATTTTAACCAAAATATTTGATCAATAACTCAACCGTAAAATCCCTTTATATGCTAGTAAATGTCAAAAAGATAACATAATTTAAGTATGAAATTAGCAAATCGGATATAATTTAGAGGGATTTTAGTGTATTTTCCTGAAGAAAAGGAAAAGTAATATAGTTGTATTATTGAGCCACTTTACAAATACCATCTAGAACAACTTGCTACTACAATTCATTTCAAAACTTTTCCTAATTTTACCTGTTAGTTGATCTTGGAAATATATCTTTATTGGAATTTGGATCGGAGAATTATTACTCACTTTTTTACCCCATAATGTTTGTTTTTCACTTGATAAAACTTTCTTTCAATAATAATTATTATCTCGTTTGCTCCTTTTTATTATGACATAATACATAAATATGTCATTTAACTTGGCCTTATTAGTCATTTCTCATTTATGCACCTTCCAATTTTGGGTGTGCACATGCAAACACTTAAACTTGTATAAAGTTAGAATAGACACACGTGTCTTATGTGGCATCCTACATGACAATTTGTGTCCTACGTGGTGTCTATGTGTATTATATCACATATGACTCATATGTCTACTTATTCAACTTTATATAAGTTTAAGTATCTACTTGTGCACACCTAAAGTTAGAGGGTATAAATGTGAAATGAGGTCAAGTTCAATGACACATTTATGATTGGATCAGAAAATTGAAGATACTAAACAAGTGTAAGAGAAGACAAAATTACAAGTTTGTTTCACTTGTTAACTATTTGTAAGTCATCTTCTTCATGAATTACTTTTTTCCACAAATAGAGAGTTGATTTCTCAAATGGTCCACTTGACTAATACTCCCTTTGTCCCATTTTATATGAGGTAGTTTAACTCGGTATGGAATTTAAGAAAGAAAGGAAGACTTTTAAAACTTGTGATCCAATATAAATGATAGAAATTTGTGTGGCTGTAAATCATTTCATTAAGGGTAAAATAGACATTTTATAGTTAAATTGTTACTTAATATATAAATGTGTCATTCTTTTTTAGACTGACTAAAAATGAAAGTAATAAGTCACATAAATTGAGACAGAGGGAGTAGTTATTAGTATATTAGAAAGCCACTTTTTGTTTAAAAAAATTGGAATAAAAAAGAAATGTGATTTTCTGAGATAATAACTAGAGGGACAAACTTGGTGGACACAGTAAGATAAAGGTACTAGCATATTATCATGAATGAGTTTGGCCTAAATAAATTTCATACAGTAATAGAGACCAAATGTGCAATGTACGTTTCCAAAACTACTATACTAAAAATGAGAACCAAAAAAGTTAAAAATAGAATAAAATTATCTTTTACTACTATACTAAAAGTGAGAACCAAAAAATTTAAAAATTGAATAAAATTATCCTTTGAAAGATAAGTGGCCATTTTTCCATTCAATTAAACACTACTTCTTTACATTTAGGTACTAAAAAGTAAATTTACATTTCTGTTAGTAAAGACCACAATATTTCATTTAAATGAAATATTTGTGATGTGGATCTATAATAATAGACCATATGGAAAAAATGGTTTTGTAAACTCACAAAATTTGACCATTAAAAGATAATAGCATGAATGGATCCTTTTTGTAACGACAGTGGCATGATTGAGCTCAATTATTAGCGGATAGCATAAATGAGCATTTTCATAAAGTTCGATGACATATTTGAGTTTTTTCCCATTATTGTAAAATCAAACACAATTTTAAAGAATTTTATGTAATTTTTAGTTCACACTCATCGTTATGGGATACAAACACAACACACCGCTCAAATACTAGTATATAATAAAATCTATATATATATATATAAAAGTAGAATGTTAGACATGCTGATGTGGCATGCCTCTAAGGATTGGAAACCTATTTATCCTTTTTTGTGGGTTTTTTGGCCATTTTTCAAATTTTAAAATACAAAAAAGTTCACCTAAATATTAAAAATAGTCATATTTATTCATTCTTTATCAATAGCCATATTTAATTTATTTTATCATTAATATTATTATGAATATAGAGAATGTGATATGACACCTCTTAATGGCTTCTATTCCTTGTTTATCTTTTTTCTTTTTCTTTTTTTTAAAAACATTTTGTTGGTTTTTTCCTTCAGAATATTACTTATAATGCAATTATTTCTTTAGTAACTAAACCAGTAATGATTTCTTCCTCTAAAAGTCACCATCAAAATTTGAATTTATGCTTCCCAAAAATAAATGACTGGTGGATTATTACTTAATCATAATTTCATTTGCACCCTAATATTACCCATACACATTCCCTCCATTGTAACTTACATTTCTTTTAAACTCATTAAATCTCTTAATTCTTAAAAACTCTATTTAACCCCAATGTATTTTTTTATGGATCAAAAATTCTAAATTTCTAACGAAGAGAACTACATGAATGAAATCTTTCTTCACCTTTTTTCATTCTATGTTGTTGGATTAAATCTCAAGTAGTATAAGAAATAGTTGTGCTATCTATTTTTCTATGGTTTATTAATTTTAATTGAAAGCGTTGTGTTTATTGTCAGAGGCGTATCCAGGATTTTGAGATGATGGGTGCACTGTTATGAAAAGGTTGATCTATGATATAAATTTGATCGGTTCGACATTTAGCTTTTTACTACTGAAAACCGTTAAAATTTTAAAATTATAGGTCTAAAATTAATTACCACTTAGAGAAGTGTTATCTAATGTTAGAAAGAAAAATAAAACAAGATAAATATAAATTTCAAATTTCTAACATCGCAGAGAGAGGTGCACCTAGTCATAATCACATTATGTGATACTTCACATGTGGGTTCACACATCTATATTTCAATATTTTAAAAAATATATAACACTACTATATATAATCTCTGGAGGGGACCATGCATGAACCCGGTGACCCCCTTAGATACGCCTCTGTTTATTGTCTTTGTTTGTTGTTTATAATTTTCATTTTTTATTGATTTTAGGTTAGTTGTTTTTTGCAGATTGACCATCTATTTATTTGCAGATTGGTGGAAATTCCTGCATCAATCATCACATGTTGAGAGGAGTAACTGATGCACCATTCATCACATATTGAGAAGAGTAACTTTTTTTCCTCTACTTTCTATTTTTATTTATGAGGTGATGATCTTGATAGCTTTATGAATGCTGTAGTCAGGGAGCACTGAACATCACTTCATAAGGGTTATTCTTACTTAGATAGGATGGAGGCAGAGAGATGCGTTACATCACTTTTTCTATATTCAATTTTATATACATTTAACTTATGTCATCTATATATATTTTTATTTTTTTAATTAAAAGAAAGAAAAACCAAGATAAGAACTAAAATGTATTATTATTATTTTTGCAGATGAGATGACAGCCTATTTTTGATGATATATTTGGAGATTTTATAAAGCAAGAAATCTATGAGGTTATTTAATTTTCATATTATTAACTTAATAATTCGGGGGCTTGAATGTTTTTTATTTTTTATTTTTAAAGAAGGGAAGGTCTTGACAGAGAATAAAAGAAATTTGGAAGCAAGAATTTGAGAAGTTAACCATTTCAATTTAAACTTCAAGAAGTTGCCCTTCTTAACTTTATGTCAAGCAACACTGAAATTGAATATTTACTTCTTTTCTATGATGATGTCTCTATGTTAAAGCTACTATGATAACTCTAAAATATATTTATTCACTTGTGTAATTGCATTTTTGGTCTTTTTAACATATAAAATATATGTAATGTGCAGGTTGATAAACTATCATTAGAGGAGTGAATATATTTTGTTTGATGTAAGATTCTTTCTCATGTATATGCAACCTTTCCTATAAAATAAGTTATTATATTGATTCCCTTTGTTTTAATTTTTCTCACGTGATAGAGTGAAATTCAGGAAGAAATAGCATTATCAAAGTATTTTAAGTGATATATGAATTAACAACAAAAATATGACTATTATATATTGTTAAAATGTGAAACTATTTTTGAAATGGTATTTGTTTCTAAATTAAAGTCAAACTTATTAATTATTTTAGACTTATATTAGTTTAAAATAATTGAACCATATGAAAATGTTTAAATATTTAGACATTTAGGAAGTATTCTTATAAAAAACAAGGTCTAAAAACCTTTTTTAAGAACAAATTACAAACATAAAGATGCTTTAGAAAGATCAAACATAAGATGGCCAATTTTGTAATTATATGTAACGACTCTATTTCCGTCATTATAGAATATCCAACGGGGAAAAAATTTGGGCCGGAAAACTTTTTCGTAGTAATTTGGAATTTCCCAACCTAGTCCAGATTTGCACGAAATTGGAGTTAGTAAGGTCTAGGGAAATCTGATAACAATTGGGTGATCTAATTATGTTTTTTATCACATGAGTAGATAGCTAAGACGTTAAGAAACCCGTACGACTTTACGGAATTGAATTCGGATGAGAAGAACTCCCGAAACTGAACTTGGCGTAAACGGGTAGTTTCTGAGTGTCATTGGTTGAAGGTGTGTTGTGAAATGGGGGTTTTGGATTTCTTAAAATTGATCATTGTTTCCGTGCAAGCCACTAAGGCGGAATTTTCCCACCAGGGCGGGGACGTTATAGCGGAGTGAGGACCGTTGTGGCAGGACAGTCGCGATTTAAGTCGGAAATAAACCTCAAAATCATTTTATTATGCACTTTTCGACTTTGAGAGCTAGGAGATGATCCTAGGTGCTTTCTTGACAGTTTTCTATCATTCTTGAGGCTAAAGGTATGGTTTTAACTCCCCGAATCCATTTTTCGGTCCGTAGAATGTAAACTAGTGGGTAATTATCGATGGGGGAGGGTTTTGATCTAGAAATTATGGTGGAAAAAGCCCTAATCTGGGTATGTGGATCAAGGGTTTGACCTAATATTGATGTTATTGTTTATAATCAGGGTAATTAGGTGTTGTTTATTGATCCTCGCGTTATTATAATTGTTTGTAGACCAAGAACAAGCGGAACGAATCCGAAAAGGGAAGAATCAAGTTTCTTAGGGGATTCAAGCTTGTTTCGAGGTAGGTGATGGTTGTGATTTCATGTTGTGTGATGTATGTTTGTTCTTGCTTCATTATAATACGTGTATGTATGCGAATGTTGCATTATTGATCACACTATTTATAAATGAGGATGATTGAATAATTGTTTGCCATGAAATCATGACTTGATTGTATGATTATGAGAAAATACTTGTGATTGTGGCTTGTTGAATAGATCGGATGTTGCGTTCCGACATACTAATTGGGATCGGTTACCACGTTCCGGCATAAACATGGGATCGGTTGTCACGTTCCGGCATAAATATTGGATTGGGTACCACGAACCGGTACACTAACAGTTTGGGTTTGGGTTCCATGAGAGTGTTGTACATCTTGTATTCCTAAGATACTTAGAACAAAACTTTGAAGAACTTGGTAAGACACAATAAAGTTTAAGAACATTTTCACAACTAGAAAATTAAAACTAGTAGAGAAACTAGAATCAGAAACAGATTAGAAAAAATATACGAAATGTTTTTTCTTAAAGAAGAATTGTTGTCAATCCGTGTTTAAAGAATCTTACTGATTCCAAAAAACTTTGCAGAAACACGAAGTTATCAAAGTTTAATGAACCAATGAAGAACAGAAGAACAAAAATTAATTGACAAATCTAAAATCTGTAACACATACCAGAATCTGGAAAAACAGAAAGAAGACCAAGCCCACTGAATGCACAGTGTCCCCTTAAGGAAATTATTCCCCTCTAGTATCCGAGGTTTGATTTGGAATATGTCCTCCCAGGATAGAATGATCTCAATCACCAGTGTATTGATACCCAAAACGCTGGTGTCAGCGAGCCACTCAACGGCAGTAAAGTACACTTAGAATACTAGATTTAGTAGTAGAAGAAGAAGTCCATCAATTGGTTCTTTTAAAATGAGAGGAAATTCCTCAATTTATAGAA
>JAJOOR010022841.1:0-10044 GCA_036250505.1 Solanum acaule | reverse complement strand
AAAAATTTGTCCCATCCTATCCCACTATATATACGGGATGGGACAGGATGTGGGATTTTTTATTTTATTTATATGTTTATTTATTTGTATTGAAATTATATGTTATTGAATAGAATTTTTAGTTTATTTAGTTTTCAATAACATTTTTAGCTAATAAAAAATGCTCAAGTTTTCAAATTTCAAATTTCAAATTTCAAGTTTCAAGTTTCAAATTTGAGAAGTTCAAATTTGTAATTTAAATATTTTAAAAGAATTTAACTTGAAATTTCAAATGTCAAATTTCAAATTTTAAATTAAGTATTTTGAAGTTAGTATTTTAAAATTAAAATTAAAATGCAAGACAATAGTTATATAAAAAAGACTTGAATTGCCTTCAAATTTATTCAATAAAATATAATTGCAACTTAGAACTTAGAAGTTACAATTTACAAATATTAGTGGAGTAACTAATCTACGCAGCCACCTTCTAGGAAGGGTTCTGTTTCAATAAGTTCTCATATGTAAAACTAATATTTGTTACAAATATTAAATGAGTAACTAATTTACGCAACTACCTTTTAGGAAGGGTTCTGTTTCAATTAGTTCTCGGATGTAATCTAATATTTGTATTCTCCTTTAAAATTCAATTCTAATTGTCGTATCATATCGACGGTAACATACTCCAATGTTGGCAAACTTGCTAGAAACTCTTGTGATTCTAATTCATCATCACTAGATCCAATTACTGCATTCATCCAAGCTTCTTGTCTGGAACTTAACCTTGGCAAATTATAATTCCTCCTCTTGGCGTTGACCCAGTCTCTAATTAAAACTGATGTTTCCAAACTTTCTTCCGCTAATGAATGTCTATGATCGCCAATTTGAAACCTTGCCGCACTAAAAGCAGCCTCCGATGCAACTGATGAAGCTTGAATAGCTAGAACATCATGAACCATTTTGCTCAAAATTGGAAATGCAACGCTCCGCCTCCTCCACCATGCTAATAAATCTTCATTGCCATCTTTGTCTTCCACTGTTGCTAAAGATTGATTAAGATATTCTTCAAAATCATCACGGTGAGTAGAATTAAGACCAAGAAAACCTCGCATATAACTTGAAATTCGAGCTTTACTCTGAGGATTAGAAGTTTGACCAACTTCTCCTTGAGTATTTCCTATAGTTCTATATTTTTCATACAAAATTTTTGCTTCTACTTTTATGCTAGACTTACACATTTCACAAGTTGGAATTTCTTCCGGTAAAATTTCTAAAGTATCATAAAAAGTGTCAACAAGTCCCTGCACACCTCGTAATTTATAGTCAGGATGAAGTAAAGTAGCAGTTAAATAAATTTGAGGAATAGGAAAAAAATATTTTTAAAATTTTTCAATCATACCTTCAATTGCAAATCTAAATTTTTCAATTTTTTTGTATTTAGAAAATTGAATTGAAATAGCACAAATATTTATTAATACTGATAAAATAGTAGGATAATAAATTCCAGAAAACATGGTTGTAGCATCATAAAAAAGTCTTAAAAATTCTAATAGTTCATTAGTTTCTTCCCAATCTTCTTCTCAAATTCTATCTAATGGGTCAGCATTATGAGCATTAAACACCATTTGTACGGGTCCTTTATATTCATAAGCAACTGAAAGCATTTCGTAAAAAGAATTCCACCTTGTTTTAATATGTCTTGGAATTTTTCTTGGTGGCAAATCACATAGTACACAACGCTCATTAAATTCCCTAATTCTAGCAGCTCTATGAGCATAAAAAGTCCAGGCAACAACATGTTCAATTTTCATACAACCACAATCAAATAATGAAATACCATCTTGCACAAATAAATTTAATACATGTGCAACACATCTAACATGAAAAGTTTTAACATCAATTGGACATAATCTAGCTTTTAACATACTAGCATCATTTGTATTATTAGATGTATTATCTAATGCGACAGACATTACTTTATCTATAAGCATGTAATAATCTAGAACACTCAAAATATTTGAAGATAAATATGCACCAGTTTTTTTCTCTACACATTCTTTATAACTTAAGATTCTTTTTTGCAAATTCCAGTTATGATCAATCCAATGTGCTGTAATAGTTAAATAATCATGTCTATTAACACTACGACCCATGTCCGAAGTTATAGACACTCTACAATCTAATATGCAAAATATACAACGAAGATATTGACAATGTTTACCTTGATATACAAAAACATCAGATTTAACAGTATTTCTTGAAAACCTCTATAAGTAGGATTATAAGTTTGTTGAATATATTCAATAAAACCGGGATGTGAAGGAAAACTATAAGGCAACCCACAAACAACAACTATTTTAGCTAAATTTTCGCGATCTCTTTCCTTATTATATTTACGTTGTGTTAGTGGACCACCGGGGTTAGAAGGATCTAATGTTCCTTGAACCATGTTAGAAGCCCCTACCGATTCATTAACATTAATATCAAAATCATTAACTGAAATTCCTTTTTTTCTATCGGCTAATGATTTAGCTTCTTTATATTGAATCGGCACACAAGATAACAAATGTCTATTTAATCCCCCCGTCCCACCTTGACCTCCACCTTGTTTATGTTTAAAATGTTGCTTACACTTATTACAAATAGCAATAGAGTTTTCCTTATCTAAAGTCATAAATTACCACACAACAGAAGTTTTAGGGCGGTGATACTTCACCTTCTCCCTTGTAGGAGGTATAAGGGGTGGGCGTCCACAATTTTGCTCCGTTAAATTTGTAGTTTCATTTGGAACTTCTGTCATCGGACTAGTAGGTGTATCTTCTAATTCATCTTCTCCCGAACCAACTTCTACTTCTTCACCTGAATTTTCATCAAGATAAGGATTATCACCATAAATTCGTTGTAAAATTTCATGATCGAGTTGAACATTTGAATCAATATCATAAGAAGTATCATCAACATAAGTAGAATCATTTGTATTAAATCTAACTCTAGACATTGATTTAGAAGAAGTACCACTACATTTACTCTTATTTTTTTCCTTACTACTTTTTTGATTAAAATTAAATAATTTATTAATGCCACTTGGTTCTTTCTCTTTTCCTTTACCGGTATCTTTTTTGCTAGAACTCATATTTAATTATATGTAAAGTGCAATATAAAAATAATAATAACACAAAAATTTATGACGAAAAATAAAATATAAATATTATGAAACGAATTTACCAAACGTCTGCGTTAATAGTAGACGTTATAACCGAATAACCGATTCTTGAAGCTTGTAGTTTGTTGTAACTTGTAATTTGGAACTCCAATACTTGATAGAAAATATGAAAATTATATATATTATGCTATAATATGAAAATTTAGAATTGAAATATATGTATTATGATATAATATGAGACTTAAATGGAATAAAATATTGAGACTCAAGATTGAGAAGATATAGAAAATAGATGAGAGAATAGATGATTTTGTAAGAAATAATAAGGGATAGAGGGGTATTTATAATATTAAAAATGGGTTAAAGTGTATTTATGATAACTTGAAGGTTTAAATTAAAGTATTAAAAGTAGGGGGGTGGTAGGGGGTGTTGGGGAAGTGAAAAAGGTGAATAAATCCATTAGGGGGTCCCACTAGCCGTTGCCCCAACGGATATAATTCAAAAAAAAAAGGGGGATCTCGCGAAACTGGCCAGTTCAACCGGGCCGAGATCGGGCCGGGTCGACCGGGACCTAATGGTGAACAGGCCCCTAACTGGTCCCCTATCCCAAATCCCTCCCAACCCGCTAAAAGTGTCGGGACCGGATCCGACGAGCCAGTTCTTGAACCGGTTGCGGGCCGGAGCGGGCCGACCCGGTCCCCCTGCCAGTCCTACATTGAAGAGATCCTAAAATACACAAAAGTCATGAAAAAAAACTACAACACATTTGAGTTGTTTTGTCAACTGTGAAACTGACATGAGATTGTATTTGAATTCTGGTATAAACAAAACATCATGTACTACGTTATCCTTGAGAACTAGTGAGTCACCAATATGAGTAATTGAAGCTTGACCACCAGTAGGTAAGTTTATTTGTCGTTAATTTTATCACCAAAACTTGTACACTGAGTCATTAGACCTTGATGGTGAATCATGTGATTTGATACACCAGTGTCAATAATTCAATTGCAATTACCCATCTCAGACACAAGGGCTGTAAGAGTGCCTGATGTGCTAACAATAGCAATATTAGCTACAATATCTACCTCCTTGCTCTTGTTAAGCATCTGAAGGATTTGAGAGTATTGTTCAGGAGTGAATAGTGATAGGCCCTGTGCACATGTTGAAGAAGTGATGTTCATACTAGCAAGAGAGTTAGATGAACAAGTATCAGATCACTGATTTCCACCAGCTACAACAACATTGTTAGCATGGGAAGATGATGCTCTTCATTTCTTCTTGGGTAACCATGTAGCTTGTAGCAGGCCTCTCTAGTATGACCTCCTCTGATGTGGAAAAAATCACAATAAACAGGAGGACTCCCATTAGTTTGACCAGGCCTACTATCACTATACCTCTGCATGAAGCCACCATTTTGACCATTACCAGAAGAGGAAGCATGAAATCCTCTTGCTCCAAAAGAGTGACCATTATTACTACTAGCATAAAAAGGGCATCCTATTGCTCATAAGAGCAGTGTTTGAGGATGTGTCATTAGACGAGGAGGAACTGCTGCTAGCACCATTCAGTCTTTGACTCTTAACATTTATTATCATAGCATAGACTTGATTAATATTTGGCACATGAACTGTCATAAAAACCTGAGACTTAGCGTGAGTATATGACTCATTCAACACCATTAGAAATTGCCATAATTTCTTAAACTGAAAGTGTTCAGCATATTGTTTGGACTCAAGACAAACACAAGATGGAGGAGGCATGAGAGTCTCGAACTCATCCCAAAGCTCTCTCAAACAAGAGAAATAACTAGACACAGACATAGTCCCCTAAGACAATGTAACTATCTCTTTGTAGAGATAAAAAACTCTAGAAACATTGACCTTATCAAACCTTTCACGCAGATCTTCCAATACACTATGATCATCTGATCCATAGATTACAGTACTAACTAGATCCTTAGACACAATATTCATGATCCAACCCATGACAATAGCATTCCATCTTTCCCATTGATCATGCATGTAAAAAAGATACTTATCCTTTCTACAGGTTCCTAGTAGAAAGCCTAGCTTGTTCTTACCAAGTAAAACAAGTTTCAAGGATTTACTCCATAGAGAATAATTTTTAGAACCTAAAAGTTGTATCGAAACAAGAACAAAACCTTGAGTATCTGATGGGTGAATGTAGAGGGGATGATTGTGATCTACTGATTGAACTTCAACTGGTGGAACTCCAGTGGATTAAGTGATGTCAGTCATGGTGAATCAGTAGCTCAAGATCCAAAAAAAAGGAAAAAAAAATGAGATCCACACAACAACAAATAAGAGAAAGCGAGAACAGTGATGATCTTAATGATCTAAACACAAGAAAGTTACCAAAGCTCTGATACCATGTTGAGAAACTCAATTAATGGGAGTGAGAAGAAGAAGAATGAAAGAAGAATGAGAGAATAAGAGAAATGTGTGAGAATGAAAACTGATTCATTCATTCAATCTGTGAATCACATGTTTATCTATACATATATACAAATCTATTAAGGCATCACTACTATTGCCTAATCATCTAAAAAATTCCTAGCTAACTAACTTTTAACTGCTTAACTAACAACCTGCTTACGTGTATAATTAGTTAGTTACAATACAAGTCCTCAACAGTAGGATTTCTAATGAGATCACAAAAAAGTATATCATATGTGAGAGAATGTTGGGTATCATTTGCTCTGAGTTTTTTTTTTTTTTTACCATAAATATGTTTTCCTTTTAGGAAAAGGTTTAGGATTGGCTAGTCCTTTTCTTGTAGGAAAATTTTAGGACTCTACAAATATAAGTTTGTTCCTTCTAACTTAATCAACATTCACAATGTAGTCCTAGGGGCTTTGAGAGTTTTATTTAGGGGGAGAATTTGTGGGACACAAGTGATACGTTATCACTTGTGTGATCCTCTTTGTATTCCGAGTGAATTGAGTGATGTTGTTTCTCTCTATATTTGTACTCTTATTTATATAGTGAATTGCTCATCTCCTGTGTGGATGTAGGTCGGTTGACTGAACCACGTTAAATCTTTGTGTCTTATGGTATATTTCTCGCTTGTCTTATTACTCATGGTCTTTTGAGGTTTGCTTTGCTAGCTTGCCGCATGACACCTAATTATTTCGGTCCTAACAAAGAATGCAACTATCTCTCCTATACAAAAAAAAAAGCTACATCAAGGCACTTCAAAGTTATAGATCCTATACACGTTTCTATCCTAACAAAAGAAATTTTTATTTAAATTTTTTCTAAATGAAGAAAATTGTAGTCTATCATTGGTCTCTCCTTTTACCTATCTCTTGTTAGTGAGTGAAAATTTTAGGTGTAAAAGACGTGTATGCATTAAAGTCCCCAATTTGCTAGTTTATCAACTATCTTATTACCCTCCTTGAAGCAATGATGTATAGATCAATCATTGAATTGAGACAACAATTACGGTATATAAATGATAATGTCCTTCTCAAGGGAAATGATTTTCTTTAGAGATTTAATTAGTCAAAAGCATAGAATCACATTCTACCTCTTTTCTTCGTGATGTCATTTTTGTTACACCATTCTAATCTAGCCTTCAAAGCTATAGTCTCATATTTTTGTCATATAACCAAAGGGAACAAATAAGTATTCACTATGTTCCTTATGATGCCACCTCCTGCACTCAATCTAGGATTATTATTTGAGCAATTGTCCGAATTAATTTTTAAATAATCAGCCTTAGGCAAAAATAACAAGCTTGAAGGAGGTAACATAGACAGACCCTTAACCACCATATAATCCTAAAAAAATAGCTGGAGGAGAACAAAATCAAAAGAATCCTAAAGATCCTGCTGATTCGAAAGAGGAGGACGTATACAATCACCATGAATTTGAAAAAGAATTGGAGGAAGGATGGATAAAACCAAAAAATGGAGGAATCTTCACTAGAAGAAATGATATGATTTAGGAACATCAATTGATTTGATACTTATTAAGTTAGCACCTATTGGAATATCTTTAACTCATAAAGATACTCCTAAAGGAAGTTAAAGAGATATGAATAGGTCTAACACTCCTAGTTTCCAGTGATAAATACAATCTCATGGAACACAAGGAGTTCAATAATTTTGAGTGTTTTTGGAAGGCTCATAACTATCAAAAATCAGTAAAAAAATTACTTTTATTAGTCTCCAAGAACTTTTTGTCCAAGCAAATCAAGTAGATTACAACATGAGACTGCTGCAGGGATCTTACTCTAACACTAATAATAAAATTTGGCTCTTCTGGACTAATGACTTTTCTGTAAAGATCATTAGTGATATACAGAGCAACAAATTAATTGTAGCCTTAATTATGTAACCTCATGTCTTTTGTTTATGCCAAATGCAGGATAATGTTAAGGAGAATTCTTTGGAATGATTTGAAATACCTAGGATGAATAGAGTACCATGAATCATGAGACTCAACCAATACACTTTGGATCAAGTAAACAATTTGAAAAACACAAATTCTTCTTCTATAACTGAGCACAACTCTGTTAGGACCGAAATAAGCAGGTGTAGCGCGAAAGCTAGCAAAGCAAACCTCGAAAGACCACGAGTAAGAAGACAAACGAGAAATATACAAAGACACAAAGATTTAACGTAGTTCGGTCAATCAACCTATTTCCACAAAGGAGATGAGCAATCCACTATATAAACATGAGAGAACAAAATATAGAGAGAAATAACCTCAACCAATTCACTCGGAATACATGGGAGGTTCACACAAGTGATAACGTATCAAGCTTGTGACCCACAAATTCTCCCCCTAACCAAAACTCTCAAAGCCCTTAAGACTACATTGTGAATGCTGATTAAATTAGAAGGAACAAACCTCTATTTATAGAGTCCTAAACCTTTTCCTACAAGAAAATGATTAGCCAATCCAAAACCTTTTCTTAAAAGAAAAATCTATATATGGTAAGAAATTCAGGGGAAATAAAACCCAACAAATCTCCCCCTTGGCTTGAATTTCTGACAAAATAAATTTGTCTACCTTCTTCACATAATCTTCAACAACTTGTTTCTCCTCTCCATAATCTCCTCCATCAAATCTATGTATCAACACAAAGAACTTCTCTAAAACAATTTCTTCAACAAAAATCTTCATTACTGTCAAAAAGGTTGCGGCTAGAACTACACCCGCCAAGATGAACACCCATTTTTCTAACCTGGTTCAATCATCAATTATCGAACCACTGAGCCTGACTCCATCAGTAAATCTGGCTCTGATACCACTTGTTAGGACCGAAATAAGCAGGTGTAACGCGAAAGCTGGCAAAGCAAACCTCGAAAGACCACGAGTAAGAAGACAAACGAGAAATATACAAAGACACAAAGACTTAATGTGGTTCGTTCAATCGACCTACGTCCACAAAGTAGATGAGCAATCCACTATATAAACATGAGAGTACAAAATATAGAGAGAAATAACCTCAACCAATTCACTCGGAATACATGGGAGGTTCACACAAGTGATAACGTATCAAGCTTGTGACCCACAAATTCTCCCCCTAACCAAAACTCTCAAAGCCCTTAAGACTACATTGTGAATGCTGATTAAGTTAGAAGGAACAGACCTCTATTTATAGAGTCCTAAACCTTTTCCTACAAGAAAAGGACTAGCCAATCCAAAACCTTTTCCTAAAAGGAAAACCTATTTATGGTAAGAAATTCAGGGCAAATAAAACCCAACAGTGATATATACAGACCAACAAATTAATTGTAGCCTTAATTATGTAACCTCATGTCTTTTGTTTATGCCAAATGCAGGACAATGTTAAGGAGAATTCTTTGGAATGATTTGAAATACCTAGGATGAATAGAGTACCATGAATCATGAGACTCAACCAATTCACTTTGGATCAAGTAAACAATTTGAAGAACACGAATTCATCTTCTAAAACTGAGCATAATTCCTGTATCGAGAGTGACATCTTTGTCTCTCCGGACACCACTTTATTCTTTAGCTTATTCAAGTTCTCATCCTGAAATTGCTTAGCCTTGATTTCTTTCATAAATGTGGGTTTAACCTCAATATCGACTAACTTCCCACCCCTCCTAGAGACTTAGAAATTTCTGAAAAATTTAATTTTTCACAACATATCTTCTTCCCTTTATGTCCCGAACTATCGCATTCACGTCAAGATCGATTTTGTGAGGTTTTCTCATCCGAATTCAATTACGTAAATCTCTACGGGTTTATTAATGTCTTGGCTACTAAAAAATATAAATTAAGCCAAAACATTTCACCCCACCCATTTCTAAAGGTCCCTAGACATCATTTTGCTCAGATTCCATTTGAGACTAGTGTCACGTCCCGCCACTTCGCAGTAGAATTTTGCATCCGGATAGGGGCGGAAGGGTCTAGAGTTGTGGAGAGGTTTCCGGAAGACTCTAGAACCCTTTAGATTATTCAAGAAGGCTAGAGAATTCCCTAGAATTCTCTAAAATAACTTAGAAGGCAATGGAAGGTCCTAGATAGTTTCCAAGAAACCCTTAGAATTCTCTAGGATGTGTAGAGAATTCTAGAAGAGGGACTAGATATTTTCTTGGAAAGCTTTAGAATTTCCTAGAATTAGTAGAAGATTCTAGGGAGGGACCAAAGTGTAAATAGTTTAGGGACTTGTAAAGTAAATATTAATTACATTTTAGTCCCTAGGAGGTAGTATAAATAGAGGTGCCCCTCATTTGCAAGGCATCCAACCAAGAAAGCAACCATCCAAGTGTAAGCATTCTCCAAGCAATACAAAAAGCCTTCTTCCAAAATTCTCCAAGTCTTCCTTTTCATTCTCTTAGCGATCTTAGTTTCAAAGGGCTTACTTGAGCTTACAAGATCGTGAAAGATTCGTGAGTAAGTTGT